>JAQFVV010000619.1:0-129537 GCA_028023455.1 Epiperipatus broadwayi
ATATAGTAATAATATATCTAAAGAAAGATTTTCTTAAATAATTTATTGATTTCAAAGTCCAAATAAAAGTGTTTCATACAATATAATAAATAATCAATACCATATTTTAATAACATGCACCAAACACATATATTAATAGTGTATTAAATTTTAAATTGTATACATTAGTTTAAAAGTACATTGTATTTATGATCATTGTATTGTAATTTAGTAATTGTTATTTTGAAAAAAAAAAATGATGACATAATAATGAATTTTGTATGATCAAAAATTACTAAATCTAAACTTAAAAAATAGCACTATTTGCTCAATTTTCAAACATCTCAGAACACTATCACACATGTATAAAACTAAGTGAAAATTTTATTAAGCATAAAACAGTTAAGGTAAATGTATTTTTGATTTAAAAAAACATAAGCAAAAAATGCATACAAATAAACTGAAAAAGATTTGTATCATTAATATTCATTTAAATAATTCATATCTCTGCTTTCACAAGTCACTGCACTAAATGTCTACAGTACTTAATACAGCATGACATCTTATGGAAAAAAATGCCACAGCTAATGTATTTGTATATAAAGTGATCTTTATTTAGATCAGCATAGCATGTATTAAAAAGAAATCCTTAAATATTAAGTTTAATATCTATAGGCAGAATACATTGAATACTATTTTTTTTTTTTTTTAATATGTGAATATTTTTCATTAGCAAGTAATATATTAGTACACATTTGAAAGAAAAAAAATAGAGAGCAGTTGTATTGAAGTACACAAACAATTATAACTGCTTGTTTGCTTTAATTTTCTAATCTGTTTTGCATGTACTTTGAGAACAATTAAAAGATGCATTTTTCTAGTGATTTTGTTTAAAAGATTTATAATATCCTCTTGATTCAGTTAGAGAATAGTGCAACTAATAGGGCCATAATGAATTCGAAAATCTCTGAGCTTAAAAACAGAAATGGATGAGATTAGATGACAAAAAAGAAAAAGAAAATTATGATATCTGTTCTATGGATTTAGATACATTTATCATCACCACTAACTTTAGAAACAAAAAAATAGATTGAGGTGCTCCAAACAGCTGGCAAATTATTACCCAAACTTTCCAAAATCATGAAATCCTATATAAAAAAATCCAACAAGCACACAAATTATCCATTAAAACAGTTTTCTAGAAGTCTCAGCCATTATCTGGTGCACTTCTAAAAAAAAATAAGTTTATCCAAGAATTTAAAAAACAACAATGTACTACCATAAAATAAACAATTCATGTTCAGAAAATTAGAGTGTTATGGTTTATGAATCACCAGTAATAACTACTTTAGAATAAGTGGAAGTTTTTTTTACGTGGCTCTGTGTTGCATTATTATACATACACATATTTTAGAAGTGCATATTTGTGTAATAATAATATATTTTATATTTTACACAATCATATAATGTGCATATTAAAGTTTTATGATTACTATATATACTAGTTAACATGTTTGTTTAAAAGCCCATAATGTAATTTTTAGTTTAGGTAACAAAACAACTTTTTTTTACCACTAGGAAACTATTAATTCCATGTTTTTATGCAATATTCTTGCTTAATGATGAGTTTTGGGAATCAATTGCTCTAATGAGTGGGATAAAGGTGTATATATTGGAAACATTTAACAGCAGATAAGATTTGCCTTATAAGAAAGAACTTTGCTTTAAAGCTAATTACTTGAAGATATTGAAAATATGTATCATAGCACATAAATTAACATGGTTGAGTCCAAGTTTAAAGTTATTTACATATATTATAAAGATGAGCAGAAAATTGAATATTTTTGAGTAAATTTACATTCCCTAATGTAAAAAGTAATGACTAAAATGCCATTTTTATAGAATGCAGTGCTCGAGTTCTTTTGATTTATAGTATCCATATCTTTAACTATTTGCCATGTCTCCCACCTTTCTCTTGTCAATTCTCTCAGGCAAACAATGTCACCCTTAGAAAAATCAAAATTGTGGTCTGATTTTAAATTATGTTCAAGCAGAAGATGTTTGCCCTAACAAAGCCTCATTGTGTAGAAAATTATGTTGGGCAAATCTTCCTTAGATAATTCCCCTTTAACTTTCCATAGCATGCCTTTCAGCAATTCAATTTTTGCAGTTAATTTTATGCCCACAATTTTGTGAGCCGCTTAAGTGATTTTATCTCTTTCCCATTATTTAATAATTTATTTAAAGGTTGGGAGGAAAACCAGCAATCTATTATATTTGTTTTAGACAATACTTTTAACTTTGTGTAGCTTTGGAAACATAAGGGAGACTAGATCATTTTTTTTATGTTTGTTTGGATGTTCTCAATAATATAAGTTTCTATCATAAAGTAATTCTTAATAAATTATTTTTTTGGATGCCATATGTTAATTAATTCTTTCATATCACACCAGTTCTATGTTTTTTTAATCTGCTTTAAACTTGCAGCTACTGTTTCTATGGAAAATCATTTTGAGTCCTAAGTATTTATGGAAAGAGGTGGTAGATAATTTAGGTGTAATTTTCACAATTAATGCTTTTTATAGCATTCTATCATCAAAACTAAATTATTCTAAGAATATCTAGGTCTAAAAATTTTATATGTGATTGATGTAAATGTTATCTTGTAGGAAACAATCTATCTTCCTTACATACTATTAGATTACAATTGCATACCTCCTTATCTTTTAAAAACATGATGATATTGGACTAAATATAAATTAGTTAATCTAATAACACATTCATATGAAAAATGATTTCTTACATATTTCAAAATTCAAATTTACAAAATATTCTGACAAAATCTTAACTAATACAATCAGGAGAAAATATTTTAGAACCAAATCATTTTCAATTCTTTAAAAACTTTTATTAATATCTCTAAACTGTTTTATCTTACATCCCTCTAGATAGTTTTTTAAATGAAATAACCCAGTAAATGAGCGTTTCTCACTTTTAATGTGTGGTGTATTGTGTTTCATTAATGACAAAAAAGATGAGTGAAAAATACTATCATTGCAGTTTATAAAAATCAGATTTTAGTTATGGTTTTAATTCACCAGATGGCAGAAGGTTTGATTGAAAGAGCTTTTCAAATGCATCAAAGTCACACATGGATCTGCCATTATTTTTTCATTAAGTTAAATAAATTACATACCTATAGTTTTTCTTTATATTTGTTACTTTTTTTTGTTTACAAGATTATTAGATATTTACCTTATCTATTATTTTATTATTTTATCTAATAAATTTTTTTAAATAGAAATTATTGAACCAAATATTAGACATCCAAATAAATCGCTCTATTTAAAACTTTCTATAGTTTGAAAAATTCAACATTTGAATAACTTCTTTTATTTAACATATTACTATTTTGCTTGAAAAATCAAAATATTTTATATTTCAGATAACACTTCTTTTATTTAAATTAATTTTTGAATATAGAAAAATAATCAATAATAAATTTGTTTTAGTTAAAATTAGCTTGAAAAACATTGTGGTCACTTCTTTTGTTTTTAAAATTAAATACATACTATTTTTTTAAAATTCCTTTTTTAATATATTTTCAAGGTTAGGATATTAACAGCAACATTTGATATTAATAGAACTACTATTACTTTATAAATATCTAAATACTTTATTATTAATGCTTGCTATATCTCATTATATTAAATCATAAATTCTTAAATAGAATAAAAGTACTTAATTTTTAGTGTATATAATAAATATACTCATTATATAAATATATTATATTTATATGAAGTATCTACATATAAAATTATGCTAATGCAATGTTCTTTTTTAAAAATAATTATATATTTATCATACTTTTTTGAAAATATTCTGCCTATTTTTGCTACTATTACTACCACCACTACTATAATGTTATTATTACCATCACTATCTTCTTATTCAATAATTCATGCATGTACCTATACATGTGCTTTGAATATTTATTTTTATGATGATATATTACTTCAGTTTATATTAATATAAAAAATAAAAAGATATAATTTTATTACATAGTTTCTTGTGCATTTGTGTGAGTTTAAATATTAATAGCTTTTTGTTTACACTCTTTATAGTATGATTTGTTTTTTTATTTAGAACATATAAGAGGTTTGGTCATATTTAAGAAAAAAAAATTCATATTATTAATATTTTCATTAAAAAAGAGATCTCTAATATTGTGATTATTTGCATTGTGAGTGGTGTATTTGTGAGTCTGAGCATTTCCCACATGCCAAAGATGACCTGCAACTGTCAAAATCCGCACCGTAGTCCATTGGACAAACGATTTGAGAGAGCTCTATCATCTCGAGCCTGTTCGTTTCCACCCCTGCTTATCAAATGAGGCAGACTTGGACTTCATCTTAGAGGAGATCGTGACACTTTCTTTCACCAAAGTTACTTCAGGAAAAAAGAATCCTTTTGCAGCAGTCTGGAGTCAGCTCGGAGGGTGTGCTGCTGGATACTGGTGTATCTTTTGGCAACTGCTGTCCCCTGTCACTCAGCAGCCACCTTCTCGATACCATCCATATGAGAACATCAGAGTCTGTTATCTACTATCTACTCACAACTGTTGGAAGGGTTTCAAGACCACTGACTTGGGGGCAGCAGTTTTTACCCCATCTGATGGTCAACCATCATTATAATTTTGATGGATGCATACCGTTGCAACCTCTGACTGTTGAGAGGTTTTGAGCTCTACTGAAGTGGAAGAACAGCAAACACCATGGAACAGCATGCTAATGTCTGCAAAATTATCTGACTGAGTTTATTTGGAGGCATTCTTCATAAAGACCATGACATTTTTAAAGCCATATTACATGAAATGACCACTCACCCAAATAACTAGTGTATAAAGTCACTAACAACTTGTTTTATTTGCCAAATGTTTTGGTCAACTGTTGGTTCATTGCCTAGTATTCATGAGAAAGAGTTCTGTTATGAATTTGTTAATAAATTTATTTATTCAATGAATCTGTTTTTTATGGTTGTGATTATTTTGTATAAGTCAATTAACATCTAGAGTGTCAGTGTTGAAAGGTAGGGGGTGAGGAAAGTGAGGCAGTGTTTATTTGACCTATTTTTAATATTCTAAATCAAGCCAACATGCTTTTTTTTGGTAAGATAATTGACTATTTTGATTGATCTAAAAAAAAAATAAAAAGCCTCTTTCATTTATAAACAATACATCTTTTATAAAACATGTATTATAAGTAGATTTTTAAATAAAGCCGACCTGTCTACATAATGTCAAAAAAGGGGTATTTTTTATAAAAAAACAAAAGCTTTTTATAAAACATGTACGATAATTAAAAAGATATGTCACATAATGTAACAAAAAAAGAAAACACTTATTTTATTTAAAAAAAAAACCTGCATTTTTACAAATAAAAAGAAAGTATCCATTATAATGTCCATTTTGTAGAGAGAAAAAAAAAGACCATATATTACAAAAAAAAAAAAAAAGCCGTATGTAAAAATACCATATTTTTTAAAATTAAAAAAAAAAAAATTGTCCATTATAATGTACGTTTTTTAGAACAAAAAAAAAGCCATACATAAAAATACTGTATTTTTTTAAAAATGAAAAAAAAAAGGGTTCATTATAATGTACATTTTTTAGGAAAAAAAAAAAAAGCAAGCCGTTTGGAAAAAGACCATATATTAGAACACAAAAAAGCTGTATGTAAAAATACCTTACATTTGAGGGAAAAAAACGTATGAAAAAAAATTTGAGAGGCCCGTGTAATGTTATATCGCTTATGTTTTTAAAGAGAAACAGCACCACCAACCAATGTACAGTGTATAATTAACAAATACCCTTCTTTGAATAGTGGAACAGATTTATATTATTTACTATTTCTATTGATTATGATTTATATCAGTTTATGCTGATCATTACTTTTTCATTAATATTGATTATCATTCTTCATTTAGTAAAAATCACTTTTAAATTTTTATTTTATTGCAGTTTAAAATAGAAAATATTTATATTTAATAAAATATTTTATTGTTATATATTTATGCATTTGTAATTGATAAGGAATGATTCATTGCTTTAGAATGGAATATCATAATAATAAAAAATATAACAGATGTTGTATTATTGTGTTGCATAGACTTCAAATTCTCTTTTTTTTATTCTTGCTTGGATTTGGATTAAAATAACTAGAACTATAATATTTTTATTCTAATTTTTTCTATTTATATTTATCTGATATCTGCTTTATATCATACATCAAACATAATAAAAATGTTTGTTTTAAGCTTAGATAAGTAAATGATTTCATCCATACAATTTTTTTTTGTTTTAACAAATTGTCTATTATAAAACAATCAAAAATGAAAGAATATTTATTAAAAATAATATGAAATACAACAAAACCTTATAACAAAAATAAATGTACAAAAAATGAAAATCTTTTTACTTTGATACACATATCAAAGCTATTTTTAGAAATGGTTGCAATAAACAATACTCTTTTTTTTTAAGAAAAAGATTTCTTTTTTTTTTTTAATTTTCGGTAAAAATTATTAAAACATATACATACCAAAAATGTAGTATAAAATGTATGTAAAATCTAACATATATTTAAATATCTTGATTATATATTTTAATGATGGATATGAAAACAGAAAATGTTCCAGTCTTTTTATGTAGTAGTTAAGTATAACATGCTAAGAAATAATAAAATAAAGCAGCCCTCAAACAGCCCAATGCATGGCAAAACTTTTCCAATAAGACTTTATAGAGGAACAGTGAAAAAATGAATTACTTACTGGATTTCCTAACTGCTGACTAGTAAGAGTTTGAAAAGTTTATCACAGTTATTTGACTTTATATCTAAAAATATCTAGATATCTATTTGTCAATCATAGTCGAAGATTGAAATCAGAAAGGAGATATTAAAAGCATTCTTCATATAAATAAATAAAATCATTTTAATCTCTTTCTTAAAATTATATATTAGAAAAAAATAAAAATATATTCATTTGTTTAATAAAAAGATTATTACATATTTATATTGTTTTAATAATAACCTTACTTTTTAAAAAATATGTGATTTTTTAAAATATACATAATAATTTAAATTGGATTGATCCCCATCCCCAGACTAGTTTCGAACCTATGGGTCTCTTCAATGAGAGTTGGGACATTAGATTTAAAACTAACTCAAGCAAAGCACTTATCTGAGTTAATTGTTAAAAGAAGATCTGAAACTTTTAGACATCTACATATCTTTAAGTCGCTTCACTGAAAAAATGTCATATTTCAGACTCAGATTGAATTACACATATTAGTAGGCTTAGCCATTTAATTTAGCCAAAGCCACAACAGCAAAATAATAATAGTAATAATAACAAGTTAGATGTCACATGACTTATATATAGCTTGCACTTACAAATATGTAAAATTAAGAGCGTGCTAATAGCTCTAAACAAGCTTTTTTATTTATTTATGATAAATGCTACTACAAGAGAAGACATTCAAATAAGTGTAAGCTATATATAAGTCATGTGACATCTGACTTGTTATTATTACTATTATTATTTTGCTGTTGGGGCTTTGGCTAAATTAAATGGCTAAGCCTATTAATATATGGAGTATCTGAATTAAGTTCAGCCCATATGATTTTTTCAGTTGGAGAGCTGACTTTAAAGACATGTAGATGTCTAAAAGTTTCAGATCTTCTTCTAACAATTGGACTTTTAGATAAGTGCTTTGCTTGAGTTGGTTTTTAAATCTAATGTCCCAACTCCTCACTGAAGAGACCCATAGGTCGAAACCGGTCTGGGGATGGGGACAATCCAAGATAAAAATGATTTGAATGTCTTCTTGTAGTAGCATTTATCATAAATAAATAAAAAAGCTTGTTTAGAGCTTATTAGCACGCTCTTAATTTTACATATTTGTAAGTCAAGCTATATATAAGTCATGTGTGACATCTGACTTGTTATTATTACTATAATAATTTAAAATAAAAAATTTATAGGATATTATAATACTATCATAAAAAATTAAACTTTACTAAAATTCTTCCACAACCAGGATTTCATCAACTCAATTTTCTTTAAAATGAAAGGATGTCTTCATGACCCACACACACCCACACATATAATTTGTACACACACATGAAAATATAAATTATTTATCTAAACGTATGTTTTTAAAATATGCGAGATAGACAAAACATTACTGTAACTTATTAAGATAAACATCTTTAGATTTATGAATATTTTTATACTTTTAGAGATGGCTTTAGCCTTTTTCATATGCACTTTGAATGTTTATAATAGTCAAATTATACCTTTTTAATTATTTTTATAGTAAGATATTAAGTTTAATATGTATTACTTTAAGAAAAAGAAAAGAAAAATATATTGTATTTGGGTGAATCTATAATAACTACTAAAATTATGATAAACATCACTTGATGATTTTAAACATTTACTAACATATAAAATTATGACAATATTTTTTTTAATATAACAATGCCTATATTAAGTCTAATTCAGGATGGTACAATATATATGTAAGTATTTTGACATATATCTTAAATATATTATGTATAACTGAATATGTGTTTTAGAAATGCATATATATATATTCAATCTAATTAAGAAGATGAAGACACACATTACTTCACTACTGAATATTATAATTTTCCTACTAGTTATGAAAATTGTTACATTACAACTCTACAATTTTGGTTATTTAGTCATTTCAAAGTCAGATAGATACTCATCTTACAACATTGGACCAACTTATAACTTTTATCTCTAGCTAATAACATTTAGATATCATTTTAATTATTCGTATTGAGTGCCAAATTAATTTATACAAGATCAAACTATCTAGAAAAAACTTCTAAGTTTGATTATGATCTAAAGTATTTTTGAAAATTCATTCACACTGAATGCAAATTACAATGCATGGGTTTAGTAATTAATGCATTTTAATATGTGTGGAGACATAATCTATTTCTTATCTGTTTTTGCTGGGGTATGCTCGTAAGTATGTTTTTATAAATTTGTGATTATGTATTTAATGAATTAAAACCATCAAAACATTACATGATCACCATTCATATTCTTACACATGCTGTTAATAAGAGTACCAAATTATCCATACTGCAATGCTACCAATTGCAAGTTTGTAGTCAATGGATGCAGGAAGGTTTGTGCATAAAATCCCTATGTAACATATACTCACCAAACAAATTAGAAACTAGTCTGGAGATGTTGAATAAGTAGACAGTAGATATGTATTTTATATCACAAATTTTCCTGTATCCATTGATTATGAAAGATTACTTGGTGACACTATTGTATGGAGAGTTTGGTACTCTTTATTTGTTGAATTATAAAGCAAATCCTACCTGTCTTGATTATTACATCTGACAAATTATGCAAAAAGACTGGATTTTTATAATTTACTCAAAATTTTATTTATAACTAATAGTGAATTTAAACTTTTATTAATCAGTTTAGCCATCTCGTATATGTATTTACAAGTTAGAGTGATATCTATGTTTAACACTTAAATTTTGAATTACAATAACTACATTTTATACTTTTAAAATAAATAATAAAATTTTCCGAATGATGTACAAATTTATATTAAAAATAATTGATTTGTTGTTGTTGTTGTTGTTGGTTTTTATAGACTTTTAAATGTTATACCCAATTATTTAAATATCTAAGGACATTAAAAGTTAAATAAAGACTAACTCTAATGTAATGTATGAATAATTTTATATTACATAACTTTAGTAATCGAAATCTTTATAACAGAAAATTCCATGTACTACATAAATTTAAGAATAGTAATAATTTATTTTCTCTTTAATTATTATAATAAAATAAAATTAAAAGTGTATGAAGCGCTTGAAAGAGAACTATAAAGATTGCAAAATATTAAAAGCTTAGTGCTTTCGAGGCGGGTTGCATGAACAACTTTGCGACATCTATTGATAAAATAGTAATTAAAACTAGTCTCTTCATTATATAATTATTAGAAATTTTTTTTAACTTATAAATTCAGATTTATTTATTTAATTTTATAACTAGAAACCCTGCATAAATGTTTTTTTTAATTCCCTCAGACTATTTATTATTGATTTTATTATTTTTATTTTTAATTACTCATTAAAAAAATAATTTACCGGTATTTTAAATTCTACATTTCATATTCGTTTTTGAATATTAGCAAGAGAGGCCTCTGATTAATAAAACAATATCCTAGGTATTTAATTTAGCAGTGCGCTGCTTGTTTAAATGAGATAAATGTAAATATAAAAAAAACAGACAGTTGCCAAAAACAAATAAATGCATTATATAGGAATAATTTTTTTTAGCTGAATTTAACGGGGGGGGGGGTATGCAACTTTTAATGAATAAAAAATAGTTTTAGTTAATTCTGTTGATATATCAAATTGCAGATTTAAGTAATTAAATAAACAAACAAAAAATCTACGTATAAAAAGCAACTGTGTTTATGAAATGTAGTAGATATTTGGAATGAGAATACAAAGCAATGTCTAAAAGGTAATAAAAATAAAATTGTCCTATATCAATTTGAAGCTGAACTTTCAGATGTTAAAAAATGAAGTATTATATTCTGTTTTGATTATAGAAAAGAAATAATTTATCAACAACATCAACAACAACAAAACTAGTTTAGCAATAAAAATGATTTAAAGTAGATAGTGTACCGGTAAAATCACCATGCTTAATCACGCACAGTAATCCGAATTCAAACCCAGTCCACGTTTAGGAATAAATTCCAAAATGCAAACCAAATTCAAATCCAAACCCCTGGCATGACCAACCGATGAACAACGCAACAACGGTACGTGGTTTTCCCTTTACTAGCTCGTCGGAAAACAGAGACTAAATTACCCTAGAATCAGTTATTCATAGATATCTTATATTCGAGGTATTGGTACGGTTAATAATTCAATATATATTTAAGTTGTCGATACAGACAGCAGGTGCTTAACTAGATTTCGAGAGTAATAAGACAAGAGAGACAAAAATAGATTAGATAAATTTTTAATAATTATTGAAATCATTGAATACTATGTACAGATACGGTAAAATTTTCATACGTATATTTCTAATAATTTGCTACTAGTCCTTAATAATCATTTTAGACTGATAGACAAAACGCATGCCAATATTTATATGTTTTAAATGGTCGTACGAGTTGATATGAGAATCAGAGTAATTTGAGCATTTAAAATATTCAATTACTATTTTATATTAAGTTGTTTGATTTTAATAGATTCAAACCATTACGTATACGGATAATTGGAGGGGGTTTTATATAAAAATATAATATAATAATGATGTACTGATGGTTGCAGAGCTTAAGATATACTACAATAATAACTTGCGGTGCATTGACGGAAGACCGGGAGGCTTGTACTTTGACAAGTCTTAATGCCCCCAAGTAGATCCGGGACACTACAACCAGCCGGGATCATTTTCGAACCCCGGTGATCCAAGAGATTATCTGGAGAAGAATTTCTTTCTTTCCAATTGGTAGTAAAAACGAGATGCCAATTTAGACGAAGGAAAAGGCACTGCCACAGTAACATCGAGGAAGAGTGATCGGAAGTGGACTTAAAGCGAAACTATATAAAACCTTGATTATCTCTCCGTAACATTTTCTACGCAACAATCTGATATGACTATTCAAAATAAAACATAGCGAAATCAAAAGATCACAAAAGTAACGATTAATTAATTTCACTCTGAGACCCATAACTCCCCAGGTTGTTCGGAAGGTAATAATATTAACAAAAATATTCACTTTATATTATTACTCCGTTCATATATAAAAAATAACATAATAAAAATTTAGACTTTATTTTATATTTGTTATTTGGAGCAAAGATTAAAATATCATTTTGACAAAATAAAAGGAACAATGCAGGTACTTGAATATTTCTCAACTCAACATAAACGAACCAATTTTTTTAGTTTGATAAAGAAAATTACTTTTAAAATGAATATACTAATAATACTATGAAATAAACTTTAATGGCTTTAACTAGAGTTGAAAAATATTATTATTGGCATCGCTTTGTTTGTAAATGTAAGTAATAATAAAAATATAAGTATATTCACTAATGAATTACTATTAGGCACAAAATATTAGTAAATTATCATCTAAAGACTAGAGCACAGAAGTATTAGAGAAGAAATTTACTGACAGGCTTTAGTGTAACATTTTAACGAAGGAAAGCAAGAAATTTACATGTAATTACTTAGATTAA
Source organism: Epiperipatus broadwayi (assembly GCA_028023455.1). Lineage (NCBI taxonomy): Eukaryota > Metazoa > Onychophora > Udeonychophora > Euonychophora > Peripatidae > Epiperipatus > Epiperipatus broadwayi. The sequence continues at coordinate 12,312 of JAQFVV010000619.1, forward strand.
TTCATAACAGATTAAATAATAAAATTATTAAGCTTAGAGGAAAGTTAAAAAGTTCATGTAACAAGAGTTACCATTCTTCTTCGTCCGGCTTTTCTCCTTGTGATAATGTTTATGCAGAACATAGGCGCGCATTTTGGATTCCTTAGAACGGCATGATTAATTTAAAGGTTGGAATTGAGAAAACTGGAAGCACAGGAAACATTATGGATCAGCGGCTCGAAAGATTTAAATCGGCAGAACAGGGATCAGCTTCTTGGACTTAGCCCAACATTATTGCAATTTACCGGGCAACTTCTTAATCACAGTTGAGATGATTTCTCTGGCACAACTACTTTGCTGTAGCCCGAGATGGTCTACCCACAGCAAAGTCAAAAAGTAGAGTCCCCTAGTATATTATAATATAAGATGGCTATGGTTGATCACTCTGCATAGTTTTTGTTCATGACTCCGCCTCCTTTGATTTTCTGGCCTCCAGCAATATCTAATTTTGGCTATACAATTGCATTCGCATTTCTTGATAAGAGTCCTACATTTCTCATTTCCATTGTTTGATTTACATTTATTTCTAAATTCAATACATGATTCTAAATTGACAAACTAAATAATTACATAGGAATTCGTGCATACAAAATTGAAATTCATTATCTTAACTTTCAAAGTACAAACTAATTATTCTATACATTTTGTACACGTAAGATTTGAGTAAAAATACCGATCAAAGGAATGTGACTTTTGATCAGCATTTTTAAATGACTTTGTATAATTTTGAAAGATTTAAAATTAAAAAAAAATATACACGCAATGAAACTTTTAAATTGAGCGAATATAAACCTACAAACCACACACACGAATATTATTTATCATGATTTGTAATATTTATACTTGTAATATTTACATTAAATTCTTTTAAACAAAGCATAAAATAACTAACTTAAAATTTATGTGGCCTGGAATAGAAAAAGCCTCATTGCGGGTAAATAGTGATTTAGAATTACCGTACTTCAAAATGAAAACTATGAAACTAAGATCGATCCTTCGATCTGTCTGTTTCAATAGAGATGTTGAAAAAAGAAGTAGCTGCAAAATAAAAATTACTCCACTTTTCTCCAGCCAAACACCAATAATTTATTAGACTTAAGTTTTTTTTTTTTAGTTTGTTTTTTTTACATCAGGTGCTGGTTTAGAATATCATATATATATATATATATATATGCAAACTTCTAATATTTGTGTTTACAAATTATAAGAAACTGAACTACAAGAATATAAAATAAAACAATACCATCTCAGAATTTCAACAAGTTCTATTAATAGAACATCATTTTAACATAAAGAAAAGATAACCCAAAAAACTTTAAATATATAGCTATAACCCAAGATAGATTCCTATTGATATTAAACCAATTAGACAAATTTAATAGGTTAAAATGTACAATTAATTAATGGAGCTTCTCTTTATAAAAAATATATAAGAAAACTATCTATTAAATTAAAGTATAATATTTGCAACAACATATTTAATTTGAATGTAGAATTAATTGTTTTTTAAGTAACTAAATGACAATTAATAATAGTACGTTCTTCCAATAAAAATTATTCTACAAAAACATGTAATATCTACATGTTAATTATAACTTCATTCATTGTTTTGCTAATTACTTCAGATTCCAAATTATTCATTGTTTTGCTAATTACTTCAGATTCCAAATTAGTAAAAAATTTGGAAACAATCCATACTGAAGCTTCTGCAAAAATACTTTTCATTCTGCCAATTTTATTATAAGACTAAAAGCAAAGGAAAAAGGTGATTTACTCTCTACCAATTCTTAATAAAAGGACAATATTTTCTAGATCTTTCATCTAGTTTTAACTCATTATTGCAAATTTTAAAAAAAGATCTGATTTTTATTAATTTTAACAATATATATATATTTTGTAAATCATAAAATAGTATTCTCCAAACTTTAAATTATGTAAGTTTATTTCAAGAATTGTATCTACTCCATTTAGTTGCAGGAAAAAAATATTTTTAAAAACATTCAAAATTATTTATTATTCTGATAAAAAATTCCATGAGCAATCTGATAAACTTAATACAATTTTAAAGAACATAGTATACAAATAAGAATGTTAATGTAATAGTGACCACTAAATATATATCTTGATGATTTTAGAGACATGATATTATCTGGATTTTTATTCCATAAAAATAATGGTATCATATTTTGGATGATTAGACTGACTTCATTCTCATAGAATTCATTTTTGTCAATAAATTGACATTGATTTTTTGATATTTAAACTAAACCTCAAATAACTGTTGGCAGTCATATAAATAAAATATTAATGAATGAATAATGTGGTACTGGTGTTAGCATGTTACTCAAAAGAATTCTTCCATTTAATTAGCTGAATTGAAGTTTTTTATTTTTCTAGGCTTGAAATTGATCCAGAAACATTAAGTTTTGTATATATTACTTTACTAATAGATTTACCCATACAGGCTGAAGTATGAGTTTAGGAATCATAATTAGTAGTCAGAAATAGAAGATATATTTTAAAAGTGAGCAAAAAGATGATTTGTATCATCATCCTAAGGCCATTTTTTTTAAAATCAATATAAATTAAAAATTTTAATAATATCAATTTTTATTTTGTGATCTCTATTTTGAAGTGAAACATAAACTTTAACTTTACATTTTAAGAATCACAGAAACCTTATTCTCAGAAGAATAAATATATAATTTGGACATTTAATTTATATTATATTTTTTTCACAAAAAGTACATGATTCCCCATCTTTGATAAAAGACCTTTAAAAACAAAAAGCTATAAATTGAATTTGGAATGACCTTCAAATCTACAGATCTTTCAAAATCCATATACGTACATGTTTATTTGAATATATATCTAAAACGGAAAAGAAAAAATGTTAAAACAAAAAAAAAACAATATTAATTAATGTTGTAATTATAAATTTATTTAAACACACATTGATTACATAAGTAATATCCATTAAGGCTGTAGCCTCAAGCACATGCATATAAAAATGTGATAGTAGGGACCTCTACAGGTCTTAAACCACAAGCTTACTCTTTGGAAGAAAAGAGGGGAATCCTTTTTTACTTCAACCTACTTTCTATTTAAATAGGTGAAGCTGAAGCAGTTCAATCTGAGAGCGTGAAGCTATTCAATACTACACTAATTAAGTCCACATTTCTTATTACACATTAATACTCGTGAAATCTTTCGATTTACAACGAGTCAATGGAAAGATTTTATAGTGAGAAATCCATTACGATAATTTAAAGTTGTAATTATGAATTTTTTTAAACTGCACATTTATAATATATTTCTCGCTATAAAATCTTTCCATTGACTTATTGTAAATTGAAAGATTTCATGAGTATTAATGTGTAATAAGAAATGTGGACTTAATTAGTGAAATATTGAATAGCTTCACACTCTCAGATTGAACTGCTTCAGCTTCACTTATTTAAATAGAAAGTAGGTTGAAGTAAAGAAGGGTTCCCCTCTTTTTTTCCAAATAGTAAGCTGGTGGTTTAAGACCTGTAGAGGTCCCTACTATTGCATTTTTATACACATGTGCTTGAGGTTACAGCCTTAATGAATATTACTTACATAATCAATGTGCATTTAAATAAATTTATAATTACAACTTTAAATTATAGATTTCTCACTATAAAATCTTTCCATTAACTCATTGTAAATCGAAAGATTTCATGAGTATTAATGTGTAATAAGAAATGTGGACTAGCTTCATGCTCTCAGATCAAACTGCTTCAGCTTCACCTATTTAAATAGAATGTAGGCTGAAGTAAAGAAGGGTTCCCCTCTTTTCTTCCAAAGAGTAAGCTTGTGGTTTAAGACCTATAGAGGTCCCTACTATCACATTTTTATACGCATGTGCTTGAGGCTACAGCCTTAATGAATATTAATTAATATAAATCTAAACATATTTAATATCAAAAATCAATACTATTTGAAAAGTAAGAGATTTATATTGAATTAAGAGGGATTTAACTATAATCTTTCAAGAATACCCCATATAAATTTTAGCAATCAGACCTCAATTACTATTGATACTAATTACCAGTGGTTTAGTAGTACTACAGATAAATCATTCTAACAAAAGATTATTATCAATATAAAATATGAACTTAGTCAAAGAAGAACATTTTATATATATATTATCAAAAATACTAAAATTTAGAAATTTTATCCTATCCCTGTAGTTATCCATTTAAAATTTACAAAATAAAATAATTAAACAGCCCAGCATATATAATATCAGAACTTATGTAACTTACATTACTATAATTCTTTTTCAACTATTAAACTTTCTATTTGGCATTTTTATACATTTATATCAAAACTATATTATTTCCTACAAACATCTTTTATGTATTATATTTGTAATAATACCTTTTAATTCAGTGAATTTAATGTATCTATTCCCTTCAATCAAGCAATCTTTCTTTTAATTCATACCAATTTAAAATGATATATTAGTGAAATTTTCAGTTTGTTTCATAATCACATATTGCAATCATTTCTTTTATTAGTAAACATTTTCAAACTATTTATAATTATCCATAAGTATGTGCAATCTTGTTTTTATAAAATATAAAAAAATAAAAGGTATCTTAATAACATATTTATGTGTATATGCTTAGATGGATAATTGTAATATATATATAATATATTGTAGTCAATAAAAGGGGGTGAGAGATGATGATGTGATGCTGGGGCCATCCAAATTCTAACCAAATAAAGAGAGAGATGAAAAATAATAAGAATAATGCCTAAACTCAGTAAGGTTACTGTTTATAATCACTATATTACAGCAACATGCATTAAAATATCAGAGAATTTCAAAAATAATAACAAAATGCATTTTTCTACAAAGTAAATGAATAAATTAGGAAGAGGAAAAACTTCATTTATTCCTATACAACCCTTTTAGAACAGATATGTCCCTCTATCAAAATACCATTCTCTGAGCAACAAAAATATTTTTATTTAATACAAAATATTTCAAATAAAATTCTTCACTATATCATGATAAGCAAATATTTGTCACCAATCAATTTATTGTAATGATCTGATCCAATATACTTATATGGAGTAAAATGTAATATACTTTTCTTATAGTACTATGAATAATACAAAGTTTCTTATGCCCCTTCATTAACTTTTGGACTAATAAAATTAATTAGAATAACTAATTAAATAATAATAATGAATGATCTCGGGGTTCTTTTTAATAATTGGAATGCTAATTATCATATTAGATTCTTGAATACATGAATGGCATCTTAGTAGACTAAAGGAGACATGCACTTCTCTAATAAACTAAAGTATCCTAATATATCATAAGAATAATAACAATTAATTAAAGAAGTGTTTAATCTTCTCAATAAATTGTATAAAAGAAATATCAATTTGAAAAATAATGTCTATTATCCAGGATGACATTCAAATAAATAGAAAGAAAAGGTACCTTTTATATCTTTTGACTATTCATCAACAATAGATTTAATCAAAAAATAATTACATTCTAAAATAATGTATTCTTTTTTTGTGTGAAGCAAATAAATAATATGCAGTTGAAATGAATAAATAAGTTCAAAGTTAAATTAAATAACATTTAATTATTTCAAATAAACACCAGTCTTTGGAATATATCACTTATGCAATCTTTGCATAATTAAGTTTAGATTGTCAATATGTGTGAGAATTGATTATTTGATTTACCAAGATTTCTATCATATAATTAATAATTCAGAACACAAGAAATCATATATAGAAAAACAAAGGCAAAATTCTAATAACAATAAGTACAGTAAATTTTTAAAAGGTTACAAAAATTATTTATAAGTTGTCTTTCCAAAAAAATAATAATAATAGTCATAATTTAAACACAAGCACTGTTTCTTCTTGACAGGATGCAGCAAAATAAAAATGACAAAATAATTGCCTGCACCCTAACCAACTATTCATTACTGATATAAACATATGGGTGACAACACTCATTATAAATACAGCTATTACACTATTTAAATAATTTCCTTTTAGTGTATTTAAACTAAGTTATTTTATTAAATAATCTTTAACAAAGCTTTTAAACTATAATAAAGCAAAAACTGCATTTAAATACACTTCTGTGTCCAGTAAGCAACTATTATTTGAATATTAACTTCCATGATGCTATTGACTGCTTTCAAGATACATTACAGATTAAAAAACTTTAATTTGAACTGACAAATGGTTAAATTTTACCAATAGCCTGATATGATAATGATAATTATCATAGAAAATGCAAGCAAGACAATTATTGTCTACCATTACATGCTTAATCATACAAATATAGGAAAAATGCATCAAAAGCCATACACACAACATACTATATTTTTATCTATGTCCACATAAAAAATATTTAACTTTTAAAATGTCTTATCAATCCATTGGTGTATTACTTTTGGATGGTGATAAAGATGATACTGCATATGTGTATCTCTTATCTTACTATGAACAAAATAAGTATTAAAATTACTAAGATTTGTTGTTTTTACTTGTGAACAGTTGGCAAGACACAACAGCACAAAACATGTTATTTTCATTTAGCCAAACACTACATAATCATTGTCTTTGAAGGCAACTAAGTACTCCAAAATCTACCTTATCATTGCCATACAATTTTAAACCACTAATATATCACCTTATATGGTGGAAAATAACTAATCATCATGAGGGATGGGGCAATAAAGAAAGTCTTCTCAGAGCAACACTATATAACTGGAAAATACCATGGCAGATTTCTATACCTTTTGCCTAGGTATATAAATGTGTGGACAAGGTCTCAACGGACAGAAAGAAAAAAAAAAAAACAATCCTCCTTAGGGATTAAAACTACACTAGCTAAGTATAAATAACCACAGGTATTAAAATATAATCCTCTCATGGAATAAGCAATGGGGAGAGTACTTTACCTCCAAATATAATATCAATAAGACAATATTTACTACAACAATATGCTTCCCACACTGATCAAATGTGAGCAAGCACAAACTCTCAATAAAACAATGGCAAGATAAATAATTCTCACACTGAAAATTAATCTTTAAAAAATGCATACATTAAATATTGTATGAAACCAACAAAAATACTATTAGTCAAATGAATATAAAATATTTGAAATAGAATAATAAAATTTGCAATAATAAATAATACATTCAATGAAAAAGCATAAATTTTTTATAAACTAAAATGGTCATACTAAGTATATCGGAAAATATTGAAAATATAAAACTAATAGATATCTGGTTATATGAAAAACTCCATAATGAAACAATTATATTATAATAAGTAAAATACTAATATGAGCTTCTGATAAATTATAATGTCTATTTACCTATAGATCAAATATTAACAAATACTTTTCATAAATGTAAAAAATGTGTCTCTCTACCTGGATAAGGATAATTCAACATTGACTTTAAGCCAACAAATCATGTATATAATTGCATATTTTTCTGTCATCAGAGTAATTACATATTTATAGTATACATTGTATATATATATATATATATAATATTAAAACTAATACATAATAACCAAGAATAATAGGAATAAATTATTATTACTATTTTTATACCCACAGTTTATAATTTAAGTTCATTCCACAGAAGCTGTTTGATATGGTATAACGATGTCCTTTCAGCCAGCAGATTATTTTGAGAACAGTCCATTCATAGTGTCACATTTCTATATGATAAAATAATATAAAAGCAATTATGACTATCTGGAAAAAAACAACATAGATAATAACACTCAATAAATATTTTCTGCAGAATTTTGTACTTATTTTTTTATTTGTATGGAGCTATAGTTTATCTAATATTTTCATCTTTTTTAGCATCAAAAAAGATTATTGAGAAACTTTTTATTAACTTTTTGTCTGCTGTGATACATTAAAATAAATATGAACAGTTCCTGTATTTTGATAGCATTTTAAATATTCTTCTTAACAATATATTATTATTAACTTCAACATTTCATTATAGTAATTGAAAAATTACTATTTATTTTTAAATTCCATAATTTTAAAATAACTGTCATAGCATATAACATCATTGATCACTGATCATTGGTTTTCTTTCATAAAATATATTATTTTACACATACTAATAAGCCAAACACATTTAACAGTCTATCTTCTTTATCAATAAAATAAGCAATCATTTTAAACTCTTTATCAGAATATTTTTTAAAACAGTTAAAATTCATGCATTCTACTGAAAACATTCTTTTTCATTTTTAATAAAATAAGCATATAAATAAACTTCTGTTTAATTGTGTCAGCAAGCATTTGAAAGCCTATATCAGGATAATACTTATAAGTTCACTCATGTTTATCATAAATAACACATTTTAAAATAAGCAAATTTCAATATCCTTTGAAGTGAGTCTTGTTCTTTGAATTTAATTTCAAAAGGTTTTTTTAGTTACTTTCAATTTTGATTTAATATAGACAAAATACAGTAAACACATAATAAAAACAATTTAGTACAATGTTCATGAAACCATTGGTAATTAAGATAAAGCATGTTACCTTCACAGACTTTAACTTCCAGTTTAAACATGTTGACCAAAACATAATTAAAAAAAAAAAACAAGTTTTTTTTTTTAAAAAATATTATGTTTTGGCATTCCAAATTAGATTTAGCATAAAAGCAAAACACCTTATTATTCTTTTTTTTAGTAATGCATATTTTTAAATTTAAGAAATAATAAAAGTTATAAAAAATTAAACTTGAAACAAAAATTAAAAATTAAATATTACTTTTCTCATTGAGAAGAGAGCAGGCACAAAACAAAAAATTGGAAGCACACTTCTTGGCAAATATGCAGTGGAAATTAATCACAGCACACATATAATGACAAAAATCTATTTATATAAACTATTTTGATAGATAGTTGATTAAAAATACCTATAAAAATTGATCTGCTGTCTATTTCAAAAAATGTTTATTAGAACTAAGGAGAAAAAAACATGCAACATTGCTCTATTTCTTCTGATCATATGGTAACTTTAAATTGGCCTTTTTTAAAATTAAAGATATTAAATAATTAATTAAGAAATAATTAAGAAATAAAGCAATATAATATATCACATTTATTATTTTGAATTATTACTTTGAATTTATAGAAGCTCTTTAAATTTATTTATTTTTAACACTTTTATTAATAACTTACCTATAAATATTATTATTTTTCAGTAAATTAATAAACTAGAATTAGCTTGACTTAATAAATAACTTCTTAATGGATTATATGCATGCATACACAGTCATACACTCACATTCAGAAAGTTACTTATATCATTTTAAAATTTAATTTGTTTTAATAATTAACAGGCATTATTACTGATCTGACATTATTTAAAAATAAACTAAATCAATTTAACTCATATAATTTAAGCTTTAACAAATCAAACTAACTCACTCAAATTATTAACAATTTTAAAACCAATTTAATAATTATATTTTGATAGAAATAAATTCATAATACTATCTTATATTTTTAAGCATAAAATTAACTTTATTCAGAATTTTAATACCATCTCTATCTATTTTTCATTCAGTACCAAAGAAAACATAACTAAACATTAATTCTTATTTAAAACATACTTATATTTAATATTAGAAATATATTTTAATAATTTTTAAGTGATTACAAATTATACTTTGTACTAATAATTATTTTACTACTATAAATTATGTCAATGGAGACAACTTTATATAGCACAGTTCATACATTTTATTAACAAAATAAATTTAATCATCTATTCTCATTTTATTTATTTATTTTTAAAATAGCATGAACACATAACTTAAAAATAGTGATTGGGATATTGTGCAAAAGCACAGGGCCACAATATATATATATATGAATTAAAAGAAACATTCTCTTTTGCAATTCAAATGTAGTTAAAGTTTATCATATACTTTTATAAAGAATACTATGAATTTGTTTGAACTTCATATATAATTTCTAGTCTAATAAACAATTATTAATATTCATTTATATAGTTATTAAAAGGTGATAGTTATGAATAAGAATGTTGTAAATATAGTTTTTATAAATTTGTCTAACTATGCACATAATTATATACCTGCCATATATATATTAAAACAAGGTTTTCACTAGAAAAAGAAATAAAAAGGTATATTTTTGGGGCTCATAACAACTACTGCTTGCTGATAATTTGATTAGGTCACACCTGTCACCATCTGAGTAAAAAATATTATTTCAAAAATATTTTAGAATCACTGCAAGCAACTGGTTTTTTTATTTATTTATAAATTATCAAACCCATAGATAAATATTATATGATTATGTAATCAAAAAAAGTTATTTAAATATAAAATGGGAATAGTAGTAAGTGAATAATTTGAAATAAAAATTAAATATTAAAAATAAAACTGAATTATATTAGTAATATATATGCAGTTATAGTTAAGTCATTTCTCATTTTAAAAAATTTCTTAAAGATCATTTATTAAAATAGCTACTTTTTTTTATTTTAGAAAATTATTTTTAAAATAAAAAAAACAGTTTCTTATAGAACCTTTACAATATTTTAAAAATAATATTTTCTACCTAGATAATAGCACAAAGAATCCACTTAAAATGTTGGTGCAACATTAGTATTAATTACACATAGATGAACCTGAAAAATATAATTTCTCAGCACTGTACAACAATAAAAAAAAACGAAACTATGGATCAAGTTATTGGTCTATTCAGATCATATCACTCTCTGGTTTTTTCTTTCATTCTGCAGTGCTACCATTACTTATTATATAGATAACATGTCTATACAAAAAGTTATAGTAGTTTTAAAAATTCTTCTTTCAAAAGCTTACTAATATAGAGCAATTAAGTAATGATAATAAACATTTTCACACATACATATATATGTATATAAAACAAAATAGATTTCTTAATCATATGAGCACACACACAAAAATAAAATTGCACTTCATTACTTATTTCATTTTAAAATAAAATTAATCTATTTATATTATTTGCTTTTACTTTATGTAATATGTACACATTTTTTTAAATGTCTACTACGTTTATTTTATATAAACACTTAAAATAAATAAACAAAAGTAAATAGACCATATGTTGTTTTTTTAAATAAAAAAAACCGAAAAAAAGATAAATTACTTGTAAAAGGCAGTTAAATAGTGAATAATAATTGAAGCAAAATCTTTATATGGAATGATATATAAACAAACATATGCATATACAAATATTAAAAAAAAATCATAAATTGATAATAGTAATAATTATATAATGATTATATTAATAAGCAGGGCAATTGCATTAATTATACAGTTCTGTAGTAAAATAATAAGGGAAATGAGATTTATTAATATATCCACTATTTTGAGGTGTATAGTAATACTAGAATGATTTTCTTGACTCATACTAAGTATATAAACTTTCTGCAAGGTAGGAAATGAGGTAAGTTTTTTTCTAATTTTATGGATTTAATAGAATTTTCAAATTTTTCTATACTATATGAAGTTTTCATTTTTCTCCCTCATTGTGTATTTTTTTGTATTATTTTGTGTTAAAAATAAATATTTTTTTTTATAAATTTAAAATTAGAAAATAATTTGAGATAAAAATAATCTTAGTAACAAAATTTTATTTATTAATAATATATCAAACCCGCAGAAAAAAATTAAAGATAAATTGAAACAAAAATTAGAATCTGGATAGAGTATCTTTTAATAGATAAGAATAAAAAAACTATTTTTAAACATTGATAAAAAATAAAGTTAATGCACTAAAATTTAAATTCTGACACTATTGAACTAATAACATTTATGAAACAAAGCGCATTTAAATCAATTTAAAAAATTGAAAAAGCATGAAAATAACAACAAAATATATTTACCAATTTGCAAAATTTAGAAGTAGAGGTGATAAACTTTTTTTTATCGAAGATAATTTTATTAAACTAAAGATAAATATTATTTTTGTTATAAGTTATTATTTCTATCTATAATCAAAACATATTAATTTCAGCCAATCTGAAGTTTATTGGGCCTAATGTGAGTAATTAGTTTATTTAAAGTGTGAATACTTATTTTTGAAGTTTAAATGTTTTTTTTAACTATTTTCTTAACTAAAATATTTTTGAGATTAACTAAAAAAAAATAAATGTTGTTGTAAAAATTTTCATCGCATCTGATTAATCCACCATAGAACATCTTACTATAAGACCCAAATGCTTATTAATAATTATTAATTTGTCAAGTTTTCAATCAGTGAAGATTTAATGCAAGTAAGTATTTATTTTAAGACAAATTCAGTTAAAGATGAGAAGAAAATATATATTTATTGACTCTGTTCCTAACATTCTATTTTATTATGTTATGAATTAAAAAATTACAATCTAACTCCAAATAAAATGATGTAAAGTTTTATAAAAATGATAATCCTCCTTCTAATTTTAACAAATAATAAGGAATAAAATTTCTAATGGTAAATCCACAGTTTTTGTTCAGTCTGTTTATGATTTGATAAAATTATTAAGACAGAAAGAAACGCTAGTGATGGTGTTAAAAAGATAGTATACAATTTTTTCATGTATTTTGATAGGCTAATACGTCTCTAGAAAAAGTCCAAAATAGAAAATAGAAATTTCTTCAGCTTCTATGCTTAAAATTAATACAATAATGTTATTTGGGTAATTTCATACAAAGTTGCAGGATTTTTTTTTTCCTATATAGATTGAAATTCATACAAAAAATAAACTAATGATTGTAAAAAAAAAATTCTTTATAATTTATATTCATCCAGATCATTTTACGGTAAAACTGCAGTTTACAGGTCACAATAAAATTCGAAATTTGTTTCACATTTTTCTCACCAGTGTTTCTTGTCGAATATTTAAATAAGAAAATAATTAAAAATAATTAAGATAATAATTAAAAAAATAATTAAAATAATAACAATATATCCTACCAACATTCGTAATTACTGTCCAAATTTTTCTCACCACAGTGTTTCTTGTCAAATTAGTGTGGAATTGTTACATTGTCTTGGCGCACATTTTTAAGTTTTCCAAAGTTGTAACACGTGTTTTTTAACTTCCAGTGTAATTCATAAAATGAATCCTTTAAATGGTAATGTAGTTGTAGTACCAGAAAATAAACTGTTACATGCTGCAGATATTTGCGTAGAAAATTGGACATCGTTTCTGTTGGCGAATGAGCCTTGAACTCCGGAGTTAGTAATGAAGTGGTTAGCAAGGAGGCACCTGCTTAAAAATAGTACTCTATGCCAGAATTGCGGCATGCAGTGTTCTCTCATCAAACAGCAAGAATGTGGAGATGGCAATGCAGATTATGTCGCCATCGTGTATCTATCAGAAAGGGTTCTTTTTTTTAGAAGCCATTTATCCTTCAAGACAATTATGCTTGTAGTATATTATTGGGCACATAATTTGCCACAGTGTTTTCTTGTTCACGAGCTAAGTGTAAGTTGGCACACTATAGTAGACTGGGCAAATTTTTGCCGTGAAGAGTGCGCAATGTATTTTCACAGACATCCGATGCAGGTCGGTGGATTTGATGATAATGGAGTGCCTAAAATCATAGAAGTTGATGAAACGAAATATTTTCATCGAAAATATCACAGAGGAGCAATTCAAGAAGGTCATTGGGTCTTTGGTGGAATAGAGAGAAATTCTGGAAAGTGTTTCTTGGTAGAAGTCCTTAACCAATCAGCTGCGACTCTCGAAGCAAAAATACAAGAATATATTTTACCAGGGACCCACATCATTACGGATGGATGGGGTGCATACAACAACTTAAGCACAATCCGTAATGGTGTATATATGCACTCTGTCATCATACACCAGGAAAACTTTGTAGATCCTCACGACTCTAATATCCACACACAAAATGTGGAAAATATGTGGATGAGAGCTAAACGCAAGCTGAAACATCAGTGCGGGACCAACAGTGCTTTATTCGAATCATATATGCAGGAATTTGCTTTTAGGACTCTCTACACAACTGACGCAGTCTTTGGTAATTTTATCACTATTGTAAGCGAAAACTACAATGGGCAGTAATTACAAATGTTGGTAGGATATATTGTTATTATTTTAATTATTTTTTTAATTATTATTTTAATTATTTTTAATTATTTTCTTATTTAAATATTCGACAAGAAACACTCTGGTGAGAAAAATGTGAAACAAAATTCGAATTTTATTGTGACCTGTAAACTGCAGTTTTACCCATTTTACTTTATTGACCCTTTTATATTATATATATTTCCACTGCAGATGTCTATTTTAAGTTGAACTTATAGACTACAACTAAGACATTTTGCAATTATTATCTACATTAAAATTTTAATTATATAAGCCTGAATTTATTTTCAGAATACAAAAAAAAAAAAATGATTCCACACATCAAACAATTTCCAAAAGATGAAAAAAAATCAATTAAAATAATTAGCTAAATTATATTACTTAATCTGGAAAACTACTCAATGATCTTAATATTGGAGGAAATCACTTTATATCACTAAGTGTACAAATTATAATATAGTGATTGGAGCTTTACCATCAGATATACAAATAGATTTCATACAAAATTGATTTACTGAAGATATTATTGCTTATGTTCTTTGAATATCTGAAAAACAAAGAAAAACTTTAAAATTTGTATATTAATTGAATACAAGAAGGCTTTAATTCAGTTGATCCAACTAAATTATAAAATTATTTTAGAAAAATGTGTGACCAAAGTAGTCAAAACAGTCTATAGTGAAATACTGATTCAATTTGAGAGAAAAAAACAACATTACATATTGTCATTTAGGTTAATATATCAAGTATATAATAAAAAAAGTAAACTAAGCAAAAGGAAATGATAGAATTATAGCTAAGAATAAAGAATAAAAAGATTAT
This sequence comes from Epiperipatus broadwayi, assembly GCA_028023455.1. Lineage (NCBI taxonomy): Eukaryota > Metazoa > Onychophora > Udeonychophora > Euonychophora > Peripatidae > Epiperipatus > Epiperipatus broadwayi. The sequence continues at coordinate 27,343 of JAQFVV010000619.1, forward strand.
TATGACAGAAATTCAAAAATGATAATGGTAATAAAGTAATTGATAACTTTTGCTTCCTTAAATCATTCATTAACAACAAAGGACCCATTAGTCAAGAGATTTGTGGTAATTTAGATTGTTCATGCTATGTTTATTGTGTCTCTTTATTTATGTTAAATTTGAATGTTAAAAGAAGTATAGAAAAATGTTGATATTTTGGAATTGTGATATCATAATATGATTTACTAACTTTTAATCTGGAAATAAATCAAAGACCTTACTTTAAACAATGTTCATCACTGATCTATGAATGACACAACTTATTGTAAAAAGATATATATATAAACAGATTATATTATTATATGAAATATTAAAAGCTAACCATATTTTAGGTGATGTACATTAGGCTCATATCAGACAACTTTTGAATAATTAATGATACAAAAATATCTAATAATCGAAACTTCAGAGCTGCTTTCTTATAACTAATACACATCTCATTCAGCACATTATTGAAATATATATATATGTGTGTATAAGTGTAATAATGTTCAAATCTACATAGGTTTATAATTAATCATTAAAAACCTGTCAACATTTAGATAATAACAATAGCAATAACAATCAACAATCTCAAACTATTGTCAAAGCAGTCTCTTTATTGTTAAAAGGAGATTACCAAGACAACAGTTTGAGATTGTTGATTGTTATTGAGATTGAGATTGTCTAAGTGTTGAGTGTTTTTAATGATTATACATCTATATAATGTAATGTTCAAGATTTGTAATCTGGTAAAAAATAATAATCCTAAAAACAAGAATAATGATGGCCTAACTAGTATGACATGTATGCAACATATAAAATAATACATATTACTACAAATAATAGAAGTAAACATCATTATCCACAATTTCCTGGATATCTTTATTCAGCTACAGAACTTGATGTTATCAACATTTTTGTTAGGTGCTTATCTTATATAAAACTATACAAATATTTTATTGCTTAACACATTGAAGTAATGGATATAACAATAATTTATTATAATTACGATAATTATGATTATGATAAAAGAGTTATAAAAATTTCCATAAACAAACATAGTTGTGAGTAATTTGTAAAATTTGTATACCTCAAATAAAGAAATGTTACAATAGGGCATGTTTAGGTTTGAATATAAAGATTTTGTTACTAATAGTATTTCAATACTGGTTATAATTTTTAAGTTTTAATTCTATGTCAATGAATACAAGACAATTTGCCAAATTATAATGAATCAATACAGAACTAATATTAATCTTAATCTAATTAGGGTTTGAATATAAGATATTATTGTTAATATATTTCAATGTTGGTTATAATCTTTAATTCCAATCACTATGTGAATAAATATAAAGCATTCAAATTAAATATCTGTTGATAATTAATTCTACTTCATATGAAACAACATATGAGTGAGGTGTGAACATGCAATCTTATTTATAGGCAGTATTATGCATTCTAATTATCTCTGGATAGATAATATAACTCTATCTAGGAATACTATTACAGACAATATATTCAAATATCATATATAGTTCACTTAAAATTTAGCATATATAAAAAACCAGCTTCATTTACATATGGACACAATTGTGTAATATCATAAGACTCAAATATTTTATTCTATAGGCCATTTCAAATATCTGAAGGTATATTAATCAGGTAAATAAGTTGGGACTTCGAAATATAACACAAGCATGCCAATTTTGAATTTTAGGCTGTGAAAAATATCCAGTCATCAAACATCTTAATGTCATTTATAACTCCCAATCTAATAGAATACATATTTAAGTTGTGTACTAGTCTCAGCATAGTTACATGAAATTAAAGCCATTGAGTATGTAAACAATAAATATATAGCAGAAGTTAGCACCTGATCTAATTATTAATAAAGTAAACAATAAAGACAGCCTAATTAGATAATATTTATTGAAATCCAATATAATTAAAGTTTTATAAGTTCATCTAGAATTTCATCATTTAATATAATCGCTAAACATTGGAAATATTCAACCTTATAAGTATGGGTGGATTAAGAATTATAAAAAATCCCTTCATCGACTATAACTAAGAATTAATAATACTCCATTTGTTAAAAAACAACATCTAGGTAGGCATCTACCTATGCAATGATCATAAACAGAAACTCATTCACTCTTTATTACTGATATAGCATTAGCCTCAAGCAATTATATATAAGGGCAAGAAACAAGAATGACCTGTGCAATAATTAAGAACTAATAGCAATTTAATGGAAATTTAATAAAACCTATTACCTTAAATCTCAGTTAAAATTCCTATATTCTATTATTTTAATTTTGATTAAATTACCAAACTATAATATTATATTTTTATTTTAAACCATTATATATAATGCTTTATTTCAGTTTTTCTCATGTGTCTTTTCATTCTTCGATTGAAAGGATTAAACTTAACTCTACCAGATTATAACCTTTGAATACCTTTGTTAATATTAGACAAAGAATATTCTTTATAAATAGAATTGGTAAAGTGGGTTGCTATACTTTAAATATCGGTTATGAATTATGCCTTAAGATTTAACTATCAAATAATAATAATAATAATAATAATAATAATAATAATAATAATAATAATAATAATAATAATAATAATAATAATAATAATAATAATAATAATAATAATAATAATAATAATAATAATAATAATAATAATAATAATAATAATAATAATACAAAGATTAATTGTATTTAAAATATAAGTCACACAAACTTTGCCATTTTTAGCAAGTAACATATACAAAACATATGACAATGTAATATAAAACATAATAATTATATGAATATAGTCCAAGACCATTAATAGAGAGATATTAAAAAATAATAAAATAAAGGAGTGCTTATATTTGAAATAATAAAAGAAGCATGAGAACAAATACAGACATGTATATAAAGTAGCTCAATAATTAATAGAGAGATATTAAAAAATAATAAAATAAAGGAGTGCTTATATTTGAAATAATAAAAGAAGCATGAGAACAAATACAGACATGTATATAAAGTAGCTCAATAATTTTACTAAAGCAAGAGCATATGGTTAGAGTTTAATATGATTGAATCACTTACTTATGCAGTTGGGATACTGGATGGAAACATAGTTATGTTTAGTGTTTATGTAATATAGCTTCATCTTGACTTTATTGAGAAGAGATGGAGTTTTATTTTTATCATTTTACGTTCAGCAGAATACATTTAAATGAGACTATTATTAACATACAGAACGTTATTTTATTATTTCTGTGTTCAGTAGGATATTTAGATGACTTTATTATTATTTCACAGACCTTTTTTGATTAATTGACACAACACTATTCTCTTCTTTCATTTCTAGAATTTTATTAATAATTGTTGATACTTAATTTTTTTAGAACCATCAAATTACATAAGCAGAACATTTCAAAATTGCTTTCTTCTTTAGAAATTATTGGTAAACTTGCTATAGTGGCATATTATGACTTTTGAATTATGTGTTACTTGGTGGCAGACATACTAGTGTTCATGCTGGAAATGCTACACTACCATTGGAAGAACAGCCAATCAAAGCGGATCTGCTGTTCTGCCTAATGACTTTTATGCATTCTCATTTATGTGATTCCTCCCTGACAATTTCAAGTGACAATTGTTGTCTAAGTACTCTTAAAAAATATGATACAAAGATTCAATGAACTTTGAAAGAATTGATTATGTATAACATAACAATGTACATAATAAATAAAATATATACTACCTTATTATATAAAGTTATATAGGGAATTCTTTATTTATTCTGTATATTATTATGTTATGCAATCAATTCTTTTAACTTTTATTCAGTCTTTTTACCATAATTTTATCTGTTTTATTCATGTTTTATTTTGTCATTGTCTTATTTTATTTCCATTATAGAACACACATTAGCATTTTATTTGCAATAATTGGTTAACATAGAAATAGATGCTTAACATTTGAGAAGGGCGCAAAATCATGTCTAAAAAGGCTTTTTATGTTTAATTATTAATATATAGCTGTTACATATGATTTTTTTGTTATTTATTATAATTTATATGAAAAAACAGTCCATCCATAACATAGTAAACGATGATGATGATGATGATGATGATGATGATGATGATGATAATAATAATAATAATAATAATAATAATAATAATAATAATAATAATAATAATAATAATAATAATAATAATAATAATAATAATAATAATAATAATAATAATAATAATAAAAAGAACATTAATAAAAAAATAAATTAAAATAAAAGATATAAAAATTAATTTATGTACACTCATGAAATATACAACAGAAACATATTAATTACAAAAATATACTATGGCCTTATTTTATTTTAGGAAGTGTAATCCTTTATTTAATATAGCCATTTATTTTAGACCTATTAATAAAAAATAGAATAATAAAGTCTTATCCATTTATTTATTATTTTGTGATTGCACTTTTACATTTTTCAGATCCTTACTTTGAGCTCATGTATGTGGCAACTTGATTTTATGTGGTCCATATCTTGGTTAATTCAATTTGCACAGATATTGGAACATTATTTGCTTGAAGGTTTGTGTTGATGGTATATTAGATGTGGTAATATGTTGAACTATTTCCATCACCTATCATTAAATGTTGGATGTATAGAAATTTTAAACTTTATTTAAACTTTTCAAATGCAAATACATCTTGTTACTAATAACACACAAATAGATAACATAGAATGTCATAACATTTTGAGTAATATCATTCCCCACTCTTCTTTAGGTATTGATGGCCTGACCAGAGACAATATTAGCATAGGAGTTAAACTTATATCTTTAGAATATTGAATTTTAAGGCAACATTCTAACCAACTAAGCTATTCTGTCAGATATTTCATATACTTACCTATGAGATTTGGTTCAAATCATCCTGAGTCCTTCAAAAAATGTTAGTTCTTTTTTCTAAGAGTGAGGTTAATTAGAGGCTTCCATACATCATGTATTGCCACATTGGGCTGACTTATATGATTATTACTAACCTATATCGTCTATTTGTGTGTTATTATTAACAAGTTATTTATATTTGAAATGTCGAAATAAAGTTTAAAATTTTCTATACATTCAATATATGATAGATGATAAAAATAGTCCAACATATTATCATATTGGGATATTATAGTTATGATTTGCTGAATAAGTTGATGTGGCTTCCACTGCTATTATTTCTTGATTGGCTTCTGATCCACTTTCAGTTTATACACTTGAGATAATTTCATTGTTAGACTTGAATTGATTTTTAAATATTTTCCATCTTAGCTCATTAAAGATTCAATGTTACTTACGATTTCTTGTTTTACATACTTATTTTCCTGTTATAATATTATTTTAGCAGATGAACCTTTGGTAGGCAATATCTTAATATGAGAAATACCTTTCAAAAGTGATAGGTTTACTTTAAATTTTGTTATAGGGTGTTCTGTTTGCAAGTATTAGTTACATTGTGGCAATGTTAGAATGAAGACTTAGCCTGTCATTGCAAAAGTGCCTGGGTAAGAGATTATATTTTTAAGCTTCCTGAAATATTACTGCTTCTTGCTTGAAAACTTTATCTGTATGTTTCAGCTTCTTACACTTTATAAAGTATACTAATTTGATATTAATATAAGAGAAGAGGCCAAAGATAAGCAAAGCAACATTAGAAAAAATAAATTAAGACAAGAGACAAAGGATTTTTAGCTCTTTTATAGCTTTTTTGTCACTGATTTTTGAAAGATATACTCTAATCTGACATCTATCTACCATATAAATTTTTGACTTAACTGCATATTTTTTTTTATTAAATGAATGTTATTATCTTAATTACACTTTTGTTATTTTTTAAAATTCTCTATGTAAATTTTGTACTTAATCAAATTTTATCAAAATATCAAATATTCAGGATTAATTAAATATTGTTTAATACATATTTTATTTGTTTAATTAATTAAGTCTGTGGTTTTCTGCTTCAATTTTTATTTTATCTCAAAAAAATTTATTATTTAATTTAACTAAAATAAATATACCTTATTGATATACAGAAAAATCTATTTTACTGTTATATGGAAAAATCTATTTTATCCCAACACTGGATAATAAATACAAAATTCAGTATGAACACCACAAGGGCTACCTCATTTAAGCACAGTAAGCAATCTTTCATTTTACATATAAAGTATTATCAGTTTGTATAAAAATGAATACTTGCTCAATTGTGAATCTTAGAGACTTAGTTGTTTATTTAATGAACTAATTTGACTAATCATGAATAACACTCATTTTAAGGTTTAAATGTATAATTTAAAAGATATGCTTTGCTCATTTTTTAGAATTAAAGGCTGATTAATATAAAACATAAAATGAATTGAGGCAGGGTTTATGCAAACAGTACATTCTTAAGCCTCTGATCAGTGCTGAAAATTCATCAATCACACATCAATAATTAAAATTCTTTGATTCAATGTATTTGTTAAATATAGTTTATTTCTAAATAAAAGCTATTTTCAGTATCTGTCATCATTTTAATTTTATAATTTTATAACTTATTTTTCTTTCTAAAAGTACTTTGTTTTTCAGCAGAGTCAGGATCATGAAATTGGTAGGCCATTTTTTCCATATCAGATTTAATCTGAATGGCAGAAACACCTTACTGATTGCTGTTTTGTATGTTATAATAAAAATATGATCACTACAGCTTCTTTACATTGGTTTAAGTCTATCTATAATCTTACATTACCATGTGCAGTTTTATTTTACTGTTGTAATTTTAAAGTTATTAGTTGAAAAAATCTGAAGATGTTAGCATTATGTGAATTTTTTAGGCAATACAATATCCAATTTGCATAACAAAAACATGTGACCTGCTTCTTTAGATGTTAATACTAATAACAATTTCTGATTGGCAGAAAGTTTGAACCTGTAGGCAAATTCTTGAAAAATTTATTTTCCTAAAAAAATTGTAATTTTCAATAATTTGTTTAAATATTAAAAGTTATTTGTGCAATATTTTTGTAAAATATTTATTTCAAATGATGCTACAACTACATGTTTTTTTTCAAAACATGTCTTTTTAGGAAGACAATTTGTAAAAAATTACTTATAGTAAATAAAAACTGTTTTCACTGGGTAAAATAGAGTGGCTTTTTGTCAACACAGTAAAAAAAAATTTTTAAAATTTTAATAACAATATATTTAATGTTTATTTTTAAGATTTCTTTTTCTCTTTAATGATATCTAGTCTTAAATTTCTTTTGATTTAAAAAAATGAAATTCAAATATCTGACACTTTATTCTACTAATTTTTTAAATAGATGAATTATGTTCAATGAGCCAAGTTACATTGTTATAGATAAGAAATCTGTTTAGAAATTTACTCTCATATTTTGCAAAAATCAATTAAACATTTAACTTTTATAATGTCTATCATTTGAAAGTTTACATTTATAATACATATTGTTAAGATTAGCAATTGTAAAAGTAAAATGTTCAAATATACAGAAATATGAATGAAAGTCTCACTAAGGACAATTCAAAATAGAAAGGGGAGTTTGCAGCTAAACAATCCATACATGGGTTAAAGTTTACCTTTTTCAGATAGGTTTTTATTATTTTATATATCTGCACTCAAGATGTTTTGAAAATCATTTAAGAATTTTTACAGTCACTACTAATTATTTTCTACTGGAGTGGATCTTATGATCACCATTTTTTTTCACTATCTTTTTCTTTTGCTTTCATAGCACCAGGGTTTAATTTGTCTTAAATTTACATTATTATCCATTTAATAATTTTGTGATATCCTTGTATCTTTATACTTTTCCATTTATAGGTTTTCTGATTTAACAAATGCTTATCTTTAATTTTCTTAATCTATCCTTCATCATTTATTTCTTCAATGTTGTGGTACCAGAATTCATTTTACATCTTTATTATTGTTTTCTTTTAGGTTTCATCTATATAATTATCAGCCTTTATATTAATCTTCAGATCAATAAAGTATCCTTCAATTCTTCACTATCATCTATTACATTATCCAATGCTTCATTGTCATTACTATATTTATTTATAATCTCATAATCTATATCCATTTTATTTCTGTCTTACATACTTATATTTTTTCATCATTATATTTTATACCAATAACATAACCATTCTTAATCAATGCACTCTGGCACATTTATCTTCTTACTTATTTTATCCAAAATAGGGTTAGCTTCTACCTCTTGTGACAATGAGATTTATAAGTCTCATTTGCTACAGCATCTTCTCTATTATATTCTTTGACTTCTTCTGTTATATTGGTTTGACTATATTTTATTTCTTTGGTTGAGTCTTCCATTTGTTTTTTACTGTTTTAGCTGCTCTTTCTATTTAAGTTATTATATCTCTAGCTACATTTTCTTTACTTCTTTGGATATTTTTTTTCAATTCCTCAATTATCTTTGTTATCCAACTGATGACCCTAGATTTTACTTCTTTTTTTAAGTTTCTACTATTTTGTCAGTTTGTTCAATATCAGCAATATTTTCTATTTCTTCTGCTGTCTGCACTTTTTTAGCTTTTGATCTCATAATTATATATTATCTAATACTATTTTTTTTATTAAATATTTCTTTAATTACAGTATAAATAAAGCAGCAGCAATAATTAATTTAAGAGGGCTAGAATTATGGTGAAATTCAGTGAAAATGCATTTAGCATTAGGCTATAAAGAAAAAACCCCACTTCAATACGCAGATGAACCAACATTTGCAAATTTATTTACTAATACAAATGAAAAGGGGGGGGAAATCAATATTTACTTTAATATGCAAGTAATGGTTACAGTATACTAATAAATAAACTCTCAATAATATATAAAAATAATAATTGTAATAATTTAGTATGTGAATACTTTCTCCTCTTATCAAATCTCTTATGTTGAAATAAATATTTCACCCTAGGCAAAGATCGATTCATAATTACTAACTTGAAACTGCTGTTGTGAATAGCTATCACACTTATAACTTCTAAATTATTTTATATATTTTATTTGATATAATTTAAAAATATGATTTTATGTACATATATATATAATCAAAACCAAACATTATTTTAAGATCTTTATTAACCCAATATAATATAATTTCCTTCACACTACTAAGCTTGATAAACTTTTTTCTTAAATTTAAGTAACACATGCTTCTTATACAAACAGATAGTTTAATTAATCACTGAATTCCTTAATATCATTATTGTTCAGGGTAATATTACTTTATTTCATTACATGTTATAACAATATTCTCTATTTATTGATCTTTTCCCAAGAATGAATAACCACTTGAACACACGTGTATCGATGTTCTAATACTTTTTAATGAGCATGTAAATAATTTTAATTTGTAATGCTAAGAATATAAATCTATTCATGGAACCAATAGTCCAAATACATTATTAAGATAATCCACATGTATTTTGAATTCTAAGGAATTATTTAAATGAATCTACAAATAACACCCACCTTTTATTATATCAATGTCTATCTAGGTAAAAGATGATTAATTTTATCTGACATTTAGTTTGTTATATGATGATAAATCAAGCATTAACACATAAAAAGACTGAAACTTTTTATTAGTGGCAAATTTTGTTTTTGATTAATCAAGCTAGCTTACAGTTTCAAATATTTATTTGAATCCATTTGAATAAAATTTAAATAAGTTTTTAATGAGGATTAATACCAAAAAAGGGATGTTATTTAGAAGTTGATTTAAATGATTCCTTGGAAATTAGAGACTTTGGTTTTCTTAATGATCTATTTGAACTTGTTTATTCTAGGAATAAGTTTATATTCTTAGCATTACCTATTTATTAAGACATAAAATTATTTATCAGCTCATTTAAAATCATTAGAATTTCATCTAAATTAATATTTGAAACTATAAGTTGCTTAATTAATTAAAAACAAAAGTTTTCACTAATAAAAATTTCAGACTTTTCAAATATTAATGCTTGATTTATTACTATATGAGAAATGGAAGGTTAAATAAAAGTAAATGATGTTTTTCCTGATAAAATAGTATGACATTGCTAAAACAAAAGATAAGTGTTTTTTACAACATCACTTAAATGAACTTTTGGGAATCTAGCTTGTGGATTTTTAGACATGTCTGTTCCATGAATAGGTTTATGTATAGATGTTATATTTGCTATCATATTCTATATACATGTATAACATTAAAAGCCTAAAGCTAAACTATTCAGTAAAATAATCAAAATTATCCCAAATTCATAACTCAACCAGACTAGCCAAAAAATAAACTCTAAAACACAACCAATAGTTTCACTGCTATAAGAAGACTTCTCATCTGTAAAGGATTACAAGATAATAACCTATTTATACTAAACATTACCCACAATTTCACTTATATCCTATACCTTCTTCCTCAGAATCAAATTTTTTACTAATAAATATTTTTAATTCTTTTTATTTCATTTCTCTCAAAGAAGACCACCTTAGCCTCATCAAAATTAATAGTGTGGCTTGTATCTTTTTCATAGATATATAAAGTAGTATTGAGATATTTATTTCTAACTCTATTTTTATCTACTTTTACTCTTTCATTTATACTCAAACTACTCTGACCTATATATAGCTTCTTACAAAAACAAGAAATAATATACACTATTCCAAGAATAGTCTTTCTATCAAAAATTTCCTTTGTATTATTTAATAAATTATTCAAAGTAATATACCTTTACCAAGAAATTGTTTTATTTCCAAATGAAATACTGTTTTTACATTCAATTCTATAAGAAGATAATTTAAATGATAAAAAAATAAATTCATATTTTCCTTTACACTTTACATAATTATAAACATTATTACTATTAAATAAAATACTTTTAACAAATTTATAAGAGTAGCCAACATTCAAATAATCTTTATAAAATTGACCTTTATTTAATCTCTTATTTCTATAACAATAATTTATTAAAGCACCTACTTTATGAAATACAAATTGATAACTATTAGGTTTAATTACTCTTAATATAATGACTGCATACCAAACAATTATTCTTTGTATTGCTAAGCACCAATAAATCTAAAAATTTTAATTTAACAAAATCTAACCTCCTTCCTTCTCCAACATATTTTGTAGAAGGATCAAAAGAAACTGATTTACTAACTTTTTCAATTTATCATTCTCAACTACAAGCAGTCATTAACATATCTAACAAATAACTTTAAATATAAATAATCTATAATAATAATTTCCTCTTCCAAATAATTAATATAAACTGAACAAATTAAAGGAGAAATAATATAACTTATTATCCATCCTTCCTTAATCTTATAAAAATTACCATTATTAGTAAAATACATAGAATCTTCCAATAATAAAAGCAAATCTTTAACATCTTTAATCTTATTCTTTGGCAGAGATCCATGTTTAACCAATACTGACATAAAAGCATCAATATTATTTAATCTATTAACAGACTGATATATATTCTTAATATCCAAACTACCAAATAGCCAATTACTTTCCTTTTTAAAATTATTAATTTTATCAAAAGCCCGAAAAGAAAAACTATATAATGACCCAAATTAACAAATTGTCTTAAAAAATTATTCAAGAACCTAGAAATCCCCTCCACAACACTATTTGTAAACTTAAAAATGAATCTTAAAGCCAAACTATCTTTGTTAGTCTTAATATTTATAAACATCTTAGCTGATAGGAAGTCATTAGGATAACATTTTAAATAATTTACTTTATTAAAAATATATTATATTAGTATTTTCATGGTTATATGATATAAATAAAGTACTTTTTGAATTAAATTGTGTGGTATTTTTGCGGCTGCCATTGTCATGGTTAACTTTTCAAAGAAAAACCAGTAGATGTCAAATTGTAATGAGATTGAATGTGAGATAAAGAATGAGATTAAGCATAAAGTAGTTGAGCATTCAGAATATATGGATTAACAAAATGTTTACTTTCTTCAGTTTCACCAATAATTATTTTCAAGTTTATATTAGAAGAAAGAGATAAAATAAGTGTTTTTCATAAGGCTGGACTACATTGTGTTTCATCAGTTCTATTTAAATATTTCAATTGACTCCCTCATAGTTCTCATTTCATATTTTTCCAAATTAGTAAGTATTTTAGCATCAGAAAAATCAGATTTATGACCAATTTCTAAAAAATGTGAAATAAAAGCTGATGTATTTAATTTTCTGATTAAAGATATTTTTGTTCTTTCTCACGTTAATTCATCTATTAAACTGACCCACATAGATTTTGAGCACTCAAAACATGAAATTTCATGAACCCCTGGTATTTCAAAAGTACTCTATCTTTAGGTTTATGGGGGAAAATCAATATTTTTATTAATGGAAAAAAGTAGAGTTTGTGTTAAATTTAGATAGTCTTCTACTGATTACATCAGTGACTCCTCTAATATAAGGTAAAACCACTCCATAAATAGTTGAATGATCAATTTTATCCTCTTTCTTTTTTTAGTATCACTGCTATGTAATGCTTTATATATGATGTTTTTGTTGTAATCATTAGAAAGTAGAATATTTTTTGTTAGTTCTATTTCTTGAATAAGATTATCTTTATCTAACAAATTACAATCTCCATCAAAAGATTTTTTGCAACAGAAAATATCTATGCAGGATGATGATGAGAATTAAAATTAAGATATCTGTTTGTGTGGGTGGATATTCTATGCACTGATATTGATAAGAAGTCATCACATTTTTTTGCAATCAAAGCATCAAAAAATAAGTGATTTGTTATTTTCAACTTCCGTAATAAACAATATTATGCTATCAGTCATTAAGAAAAACAAAAAAAAAGAGTTGAAAGCATCAATATCATGAGGCCGTATAACAAATGTATCATCCATATATCTGAACTAACTAGATGGTTTCTTAATACCTGCAATTAATACTTGACTTTCAAAATTATTTATGAAGAGATCAGCAAATACAAATGACACTAGAGATCCCATAAAAAGTCATTTAATTTGTTTATACTTTTGAAATTCATGAATAAAAAATGTATTTTCATGGCAATGTTTTGCTAATGGCATAATAAAATCAAGCAAATTATTGTATTAAGCTATTATAGATAAAACTTCTTCATCAGGAATACTAGTAAACATAGAAGAGACATCAAAACTAACCAATAAATCAGTTTTAGCTAGTTCTAAGTTTTTAATTACAGAAATATATATAAATAACGGATCATGTAAACATTAAATCTTAATACTGTCCTCCATTATAAATGCAAATAGATTAATTTACCAACATTATTTTAAAAAAACTATTACTGAAATTTTGCAATAAATTTTTTTAAAAAAAGTTATCTTCGCCTTTAAATATATGTTCAGTACAGGATTTGCACACACATCTATTGCATTTGAAAGCGTCTTATATAATTTTTAAAAATTATATTTTTTAAATCTCAAATTATTATTTAATAAATTTCTCAGATCTATTTTTAAAAAAAATACTTTTTTTTGATTTGGCTTTTGCATTATCATTTGATGATACTTTTTTTTTTAAAAAAAAATAATTATACTTTTACATAAATAAATAAATACAAAAAATACACACATATTTGTATACAAGTAAATTCCTATAAAACATAACTTTAAAAAAGTGATATTTTAGTTATTAATTTGTTAGTATTGTTAATGCAGTTCTAACAAATTTTTAGGCCCTGTATGCACAAAGGTAATTAAGTTTGCTAGAAATTTTTTTAGTGATTTCCTTTTTATCTTGAAAAGTAACAAAGTATTTTATTTCATAGAAAACGAGAATCTTTTTCAGGCCCATTTTATAGTAATTAAAAGTTTTTATTATGGTAATAATCAAGTCATTTGGCTTAGATATTTCAGTTAAATAGTATTGATATTTAGTGTTTATTTGATGCAAATTTGACTTTCTATTCTGTACTCTATCAATTGATGGCATTTAGAACTTAATTAACAGCACTCCTTAGGATTTCTGAAAGAGCCCAATCTTTTTATTTTTATGCTTAATAGACTAACCATTTGTGTAAGATTTTACATTCATCATTTGAAGTCAAAAAAAAATAAGGGTATATATATATATATTTTGAGACCACAAATCACACAATACTTTCAATTTTCCTTTTTTGATTAATTAATCTCCTGCATATTTTTTTCCTCATATGCTTTCATTTCATCAATTCCAAAACTTTTCTAAGCACTCTAATATATACTAGACAATCTTTTTTTTTTTTGATTACTTAAATATAACATCAAACATAAATAAAAATGTTTCATTTTATTCCAAATTTCCCTGCAACCTTATAAGATTAAGCATTAATTACATTTTTTTTATTCTTTTAATATCAAAGCTAATTTATTTAATCTATATACATCCAAAAAAAAAGCAACTTTTAATTGATGCTTTTTTTATTATTGAATGAATAAAAATAAAATATATTTTTTCTCTTTTTATTTGAACAAAATATGTTTAATGCACAATAAGAATATTTAGAATATATTTTCTTAATGTTTCAGTTTTCTAAATTATTAGCTATTTCATGTGGTTTGTGATTCTAAATTCATGAAATAGTGTCGTATTTAAATTCATCCTTTTAAGTTCCATATGCTTCATTCCTTTATTTTATTTTTCATTTAATTAATCTCATAATGCATAATCTAATACCTACCACTACTCCTATTTACTCTAAATACATAAATCTTAGGCAGTTAAACTGGTTGGTTAACTGTTTTCTTAAATAAGAATATTGCCTTAGATTTAATTAAAAATAAAAAATGGTAAACTATTTATACATATGCAATAATTAATAGTTGCATTAGAGAAAGAAAATATGAGGTGGAGATTGAAGTTGTCTTCATACATCCCATTACATGCCTTTTATGCAGTATGAAGATAATTATCATCAATCTTATAACATTTTGTGAAAAATTAAATACTGTCTTGTAATGAATATATATATAATGCTTATGGAACACTGCGAAATATATATAACCAAAAGGTTTTAATAATTTTGTAAGTAATCTCTCATCTTGTAACAAAATTCTTAATAAACAGATATTCACTAATATATAAAAGTTCCCAAATACTTTCTCTCTCTGATCACCATCTCTTATACTAGCACATAATTGTTTATAAACAAGGCAAAACTCTCCATAGAGTAGTGCCACCCTGTGCCAACCAGAGTAATCAATGGATGCCAGAAGGCTTGTGTATAAAATCCCTATCTTATGCCTACTCATCCAATATCCCCAGACTAGTTTCTGGCTTGTGGCCTTCATCAGTGAGGAGCTTTGGATCTGAGAGCACAGCACCAATATCTTAGGATCTAATGCAACCCCCAGCAACCCCCTTTTATCTCTACCTAACTATAAAACTATGAGAATGAAATTGAAAACACAAAAATATTTTCAATCTAAGCTCAATAGCTTATATAGCCATATGGGTCTGAACTCAGTTCAGCACCCATACATTTTGAAGTCTTTGGCTCTCAGATCCAAAGCTCCTCATTGATGAAGGCCACAAGTCAAAAACTAGTCTGGGTATATTGGATGAGTAGGCATAAAATAGACATTTGTGTATAGATATTTTGTGAACATATTTTATTCATAAAATGAACTAGAATGTTCTGTCCATAACTCTTCAATATCAGACTTACCAAAATCTTACATAAGATGAAGTCTTTCTGTATACACTACTACTAATTATGGAATAGTAGTTCACTTACAATGAGAATAATGAATCTTAGATTGAACACTGATAATCCATGTTTTAAAAAACATAAATGGCCTTTGTTGGTACTTTGATTAAAACTTTAGGCTTTTTAGTAATATAATTAATATTTAAACTATCTTATTAGTGGCTGTGCTATTTATGTTTTATGAAAAGCATTTTTTGGAAATGTGTAGATGTTGCTTCTATATCTGTTTAGATCTTCAAACTTATAGATGGTACATTTATTATTATAATGATAAATGCAATTATCTTCTTATTAATTATTTTTCTCCTCTTTCTTTTTTTAATCTTCAATATTTTTACTTGGCTCATAATCTGCCAAAATAAGACAATGTCAATCTGGAAATAGTGCATGATTTAAGTGAAACTTTACTCTCAAAATTTTCAATTAGTAATTGATAGTATCCTGGTATCATCTAGGTTAATCATCAGTTACTAATTAATAGTTCTTTCTAAGTTTAAATTCTTATAACAATTTCGGTTTGAAGTAGAAGAAGGTCTCCTTTTACTTCATCTAAATTTAATACAAAGAACTATTATATGGGTTAATAGAAAAATACTTTAGTCTTGGGATTGTCAATTTAGTAATTGTTGATTTCCAATACTAAAAGACAAAAGTTATCTCTGTTTACATGGATATAATTCCTTAATTTCTGATAATATTAAAATCATAAAAATAGTTAACATCTGCAACTCTCTGGAAAAGATGAATTATTACTTGCAGGATGTCATGTGAAGATGTTACCCTTTTGCATTTTTATATCTATATAAATAGTTCCTAAATTTAAATCCTTATAACATCCTGAGTTTGAAAAATAGGATCTGATTTTACTTAATCTAAACCTAGAATAAAAGCACTATTATACAGGTGATACAGAAAACTTTTTTAATCTTAGGATTGTCAATTTGTAATTGATGGTTTTCTGACAACATTACAGATAAAACTTTTCTCTGCTTGCATGGATGTAATCTCTTCATTTTCATTGTTCATATGTATTGTATTCTGCCAATATGAGGATGACCCCTAGAAGGTAGGCCAAATTCCTACATTAGGCTATACTAGGACTTTATCTAGGTACCATTTAATAGTCATACAATTTTTCCAACTATATTTAATCAATTGTAACAACCATGAGACTCACCTATCTTATTAATAAGATTACATACCCTTTAACATTAAATAAATACTAGTGCATTTATCCAATGGCATAAAAATACTTAGACACTCCTCCTTATTCAGTATCTAAATACTCCCATGAATAATAATAATGCTTAAATTAATAGAATAAAATATCTATAATGATGATATTTAAATTAATCTACTCAATAAGATGTATTGTTATTTTAATGTATGGTAATCTTTTATTATTTTACTGTTATAACATTATCATTAAGAATAACCATAATAACAGTTTTATTCTAAGGAGATTTCAGGATTATCATTGACTTTAATTAATTCTTTATACTACCTATAAATTATCAAGAGGCATTTTACTTAACTCTATAGATAGTGTCATTTTAGAGATGATTCACAACATTTATTTATAATTAAAACTATATCACTATTTTATTTAATTATAATCATCAAATTTTAAATAAAACTACTTCCTAATACTATTTCTTAACAATAAATACACTTTATTACATTTGCAAGATATTTGAGCAATGACTGATGTGACCGAAGCAGTTTGCAATAATTTAAGATTCAATTTAATAAAATTTACTCAGATAATTATGATACCTCATCTTATACTAGATTAATTTTTCTTCAAAATTCCAAATTATATTTTTGATTAATATGCATATGATAATTAATACTTTTTGGTGATGGTGTAGTGATGATGATTTTTCCACAAAAGAAATTCAATTTTAGACACTTGGTGTAACTTTTTAAACATTAAATTTAATAACATTTTGTGTGCAAAATTTAATAATGCAATAGAATTAATAAATAAATTAACATAAAACAACTAAAAATTTATACAACAATAATATACTTAAAAAATTTGCACATTTATATTCATCTTACTTGCAATGAGCAAGTAAGGTGAATAACATTTCTTGATAATACAATCAAATATTATACGATATTAAATTTTATTACTTGTATTATCAAATAATGTGTATCTTAAACAATCAATCCCCTTTTTTAATAATGACTCCCTTTTTTATTAATTACACTTCAGAGATTGCGATGAAAATAAGAAAATAAAAAAATATGGATTGAGATTTTTGTCTCAAGTAAAATAATTTTATTATAATATTATGACCAATTATATTTTATCTGTGTTTGTTTCGTGATATTGGCCATTTGATCCCTACTTTTACCTTATTTTTAATTTTCTTATAGGTTTATCATATAAAGATATCATAAAACTGCAATAAATCTTTTTTCCCTTAGTCATATCCAAGCTAGATATTTATCTCTTCTTGCCTAATCTTTAATTATCATTCAGAATATTTACTGAATGTATATAAGCTACTCTCTAGTGCTAACTGTATTGAATAAAATATTTATCTTAATCTTCTGTAATACTTTAAGTCGTACTTTCCGACTTCAAATTTCTATTTGTCTTATACCTGTATTATAAACAATGCTCATGAAAACTTATAAATTAAAATTCTCTAATTATTTTTAATGCTATTACCTGATTAATAATTCAACATCAGATTAAATTTTAAATATCATCATTTGTTATTTAATATTATACTGGAACACAGATACATCCCCCTTTTTTAATATCTTTCTTTACTATTTTTTTTGTGTGTAAGTTAGTAGCTCATAACATATAAATAGTTATTATAATAATTTGGTGACATTCAATCAAATAAAACTTTACACAATTAATATCATAAGAAACAAATTACATTAATTATTGATTTCCCCATTTCTTGATTTATTTCCCCCCTATATTAACAACTATTATTTTAAAACGTACACTTAACTAGATATAGAAACGTTACGTTATCCGTTTTTTCTCTCTCTCTTTTTAACATACAGGCTTATAAATGTATATATAAAATTTATATTAATAATATCTCAATTGTTTTCCCTTGTCATGCTTCTGACTTGTCACATAATAATCCTTTACCACTTTTCATCATTTTTATAGTAAAACTATGAAATTTTTCACATTCTCATATTATCCACCAGGTACACGTTGTTTTTTTTTAATCATCGGTTGCCTTTCACCCAGGTAATATACTTTATTTAGCTCTATTTCACTTGGCTAATCCGGATCTTCATATTACTCTCAATGTATTCCTTAATAATATTCACATTAAATAGATCCCATATTGCACCTTCTTTTTAAATATAATGAAAATGAAATTATTTTCAACATAGTTTAGATTTTCCAAGTAACTAAGATCACTCACTGATCATGATTTATTTTACTTTTGTTCTTCCTTTACATATTGATTGTTTTTTTTTCCCCATTGACAGTACTAATAATTAAATATTTCGGTCTCCCAAAAGACCGCTATAATTGTTTCTCTGTAAATATAGTCTTTGGTCAGAATTTTCCTTTTCCATTGAATCCTATCGATAGTTTATGATAAAAGTTTTCCTAACACTTAAAAGTAGGTTCCCCGATAAGATTATATTTAAATCTTTTCTGCTCGAAATTTTTTTATTCAAAAAGACATTCATAACCTGTATTTGAATATTAACTACACTTTTTAAATATAAATATTTCCATTCGAGTTTATTTTTAATTTAATTTCAATTATCTTGATAATCATATCCTTAGCTTGGTCACAACTGATTTTTCTATTATTTATGTATTTATTCCCTTTTAGTTTTTTATAAATATGTTGACATTTAACAAGCCTATGCAATTGATCTTGTTTAACCTTACACTTATATATTAATATATTACTTAAAGTTTGTTTCTCCCGTTTCGAGATTTCTTGGTAAAACACATATACACCCCCCCCCCTTTTCGTTGGTTTATTATTTGCTTAATATAACGATTTTAGAATACTCCTGCAAATTCACTGATTGTCGTTTTTGTCCAGCAAAGATTTCTTTTGTTTCAGCCGCTCATCTTACTGAAAACTTGTTACTATACAATTTAAAATCCTTAAATTAATCATCTTTAATTACTTGTTTTCTCTCTTTTTAAAAGTAATAAGAATAATAAAGTTTAAAAACTTCGGCAAATTTTTTTTTTCCAAACCAACAAAATCCAGTTACTTGATTTATATATTTTTCTGATCTGTAACTGATTTCTTTCCTCCAAAAAATCTTTTCCAACAAAATATCATCTGCTTGATCATGCACTTCAATTGCGCAGTCTTATTGGTTAATTTTTTCCTCTTTTTTGATCTGAATATTTAATGACTTGCTTTGAATTTAACTATTTTTTTTAAAACAAATATTATCTTTTTAAAATAGTTATTAGGATAAAAAAAATACTTTTTAGGAATTGAATGAAATACAATTTAAATCATTTTCATTCTATTTTGTTTATACAGGTTAAGTTCGAAATTAAGCCTATGAACTTTTAATCATAAAATTCCAAAAATGAATGTTAATCATTTATTTTAAAAATTAATTTAAGATTTTACCAGAAACAATCATTGGTAAATAATCCCAAATGCGCACAGATATAATTATTCATCTATATAACACAAATTTCCCTTTATCAAATTAGGTTTGAACTCCCTTATCATTTTTTATAAAATATTATTAACTTATAGTTTTTATTTTATCATTTAGATACCTTGAAAAATAAATATCTTAACAAAATTTAACTTTGATACTAGTTTAAATTAATTATGTCCAAGTTCAAATCCTAGGCAATTAAATTACTGTTATTTTTCACAATTTAATAAGTGAATCTTTTTTTCTTAAATTTTGTTTTATAAAATTTAAAATTATATATAATACAGTCTATTCCCAATTTTAATTTTAGGATAGGGTGTACCAATAAAAAGGGCACAGTATATATATTTTATTACTCTATTTTCAGACTCATATTAACCATATCAAATACATGCATTAATGATTACTACAAATCATTTATTACTTACTAGGTTGATAAGGAATTTAATAATAATTTTAATTTTTATCCAATAGAATATGTAAGAGGATAAATTATGATCACAGTAATGCTATATAGTATTTTTCCAATATAAAATATTATCAAAGTATTTCAAAAATAAAATAACTAAAAATATACAAGTTTATAATTGCATTAAAATAAAGAATTATGTTATGTACTTTGTCTTTCACAAGTGGTCTCAGTCTAATAAATGTTGATGAGTTGATAGGGAAGGGATTATATAAAAATTTTAAAATGCATTTCATTACTGGCTTAACATAGAATATAGGTAACAAATTATTTGATTGTAAAGGATCAACAAAATAACATGCAACTAAATGATATTAAATTTAAAAAAATCAAATAGTTTAGTACAAGCAAAATTAATCAATATACTTAATATTACATATAATTAACAAAAACATAATTTAAACAGACAAATGAAAATCCTAAATGAAGCAATGCTTTGAATAATAATAGTAATAATATTCTCATAGAAATTAGGAAATAACTAACTGTTGGAATATTGTCAGAAACTTTTAAGTTAATTGACCAAATATTATGCTTTTTTTAAAATCTGAAAACATCTGGTTTAATTCTAAATATCATAAAATTAAATATATGCAAATAGGACTGCTTCTAAAGAATATGAGATCCAGAAAAATCAATTTTTTAAATTAGCATGTTCTGTACTGGCAATTTAATTTATAATGAAATGCAAAATTTATAGATTTTTAAAAGAGATTCTTAAATTTTTTATGGCCCAATGTGTGCCATTGAATATTTTTTTTAAAGACTCTTCTGCTCAGTTCCAAAAAAAAAAAAAAAACTCCAAAATAAAAATAAAAACCTATCCAAATCAATTTATTGATTTAGCTTATTTTATATGGGATGCATTATAGTGCATCATAATCCATCTACTAAATAAGCATACTGGTATTTGCATGTTCTATTTGAAACTTCTAATTATTTTTTATTCTCTACATTTACTTTCCTAACTTTTTTTTTACTTTTATTATGACCAAGTATGTCGTGGTTCTTATAAAACTTGGAGCCTAAATCAGCATCACTATTAGCCATAATTAAAAAATTGTAATGAAAGCAGAACAAATTTTTGTGCACAAAGAGATTACAATTTCCAAAATTACTTTTCTAGTTTCAATTAAAGTAATTCCTTAACTGATTTTAAGAAGAAAAAAACAATTTAGAAATTATCAAGTTAGGCCACTTCATAGTGTTTAATTTGCAGAAAAAATGTATGTATATTTAAAAATAGTTGCATATTCTTATAAAGCATATTTAGATTTAAAATAGCAGCATAATTTTCATCATCTCTCTGTGATGGAGATAATTGATATTTTTATTGGTTTATAGATTTAAAAGTTTTCTTTTACAAAAAAAAAAAAATAAATAGCGAAAGTATTGCGATAAAATAAAAAATAAGGATATAAATATGAAAATCAGATGAAAGTTAAAGATTTTCAAACACATTGTAAAAAATAAATTCAAGAAAATATGTGTAAAGCAGGACTAAAAGATGTAGACAAAGGGAAAAAAAAAACAATCGTTAGATAAAGAAACTTGACTAGAAGGATTAAGATGGTTAAAAGAATTGTAGACAACTAGTTCAGATATATGTAAAACATGTATAAGTTCTTTGTCTCAGATAGGCATTTATATATATATATATTGTTTCTTTAAAGCGATTTTTTTGAATATGTAAAAAATAATAAGTTACATCTTAAATTGCTTTTGGTCAAATTGTGTTTTGAATTATCATTACATTAATTATTATTAAATATACTTAGTGTCGAATTTCTTTGGTATTCTTACTTAATTAAGCTTTAGTTTTGTTTAAATATTATATATTTGTAATAAAAAATATAGAGCAAATGTTTTACATATAGAGATAAAAAAAATTATTCTAACTTTTAAATTTATGCTGAATAATGTTTAACAGATGAATGTTAAAAATATTACGGCTGTAAACAAAATTAAGAAAGTGACTTATGTTTATTATTTGATGTAATTGGTAACTGCAGAAACAACTACAGTAAACGTAAACGAATTATAAAAATAATTCGGAATGAATTTAACTATTGTAGTTTTATATATATAAAGTTTTTAACCGTATCTATTATGTATTCTATTAATAGTGAAATAAAGATTTTGAGAGAAAAATAAAACAAAAATTACATGCAACACTAAAAAATATTTATTACTTTTTCAAAAAGTCGATTTCAAATATAAATATATACTTGATATAAAACAGTGTGCAGCAATAAACAGCTTAATGATTTTGAAATTCTTCTTTTTTACTGAAAAATCCAGAGACCACTAGATTAACTTTTAAAAAAATAAAATAAAACAACAAAAAAATACTTATTTATAAATAATTTTATTGAAAAAACCATATGTAATAATGATACAATTGTAAATCAAAAATAATAGTTATCCATGTTAGTCAGGCAACCAACTGTTTGGTGGGGTGGGGTGTGGTTTTTTTTTCTTTTTCTTTGCCCCCGTTGTTTTTTTTAAAAAAAAATGAGGAGATGTTTTTTTTTTTTTTGGGGTTTCTTTTTTTTTTTGGATGTGGGTGTTTGTTGGGGTTGGGGGGGGGGGGGGGAGGGTGGGTGGGGCTTTGGGCCACCCGATGGGGGAAGAGGAGGGGGGGGGTGGGGGGGGTGGGGGGGGGGTTGGTGTGGGGGGGGGGAAGTTTTTTTTTTTTTTTTTTTTTGGGGGGGGGGGGGGGGGGGGGGGGGGAGTTGTGGGTTTTTTTTGTTTTGTGTGGGTTTTTTTTTTTGGTGTTTGGGGTTGTGGGGGGGTTGGGGGGGGGGTGGGGGTGGGACTTATATTGTTAGTTTTTGATCAGAAATCAGAACTTTATTTTCAAACTTATAACCATCAACTCATGAGTAGCAAAAAACTCAAATTGTTTATTTAAACACAAACTAACATTTTAAAGAATTAACAACTTAAATACAAGATAGGCTGACATTGTTGTAAAAAAAAAAAAAAATAGAATAATTATGGCAAGTGTTGAAATAATTCCCAGAAATTAAAAAATACCTTAAAATAATGATACGGCAAAAAAAAAGATTAATTATGAATATTGCTCCATTTTTTAAAAACTGAAGCAAACGTGTGACGATTTATAAAAAAACTATTGAAAAAACCTTGAATAAAATTCAGTCGAAGATTATGAATGTGTGCCAATCATTGCATATTTCATAAAATTGCTTCTATATTTTACGAAATGTTTTTGCGGTAGTGACCTAGTGATTAACGCATTTGCCTACTATATATATATAGTAAAACATCAATTTTTTTTTACCCCAATAGGCATGATTTGTTTTAGCTTAAAACACAATAGGTTATTACACTAGTCAATCAATAATTGTTATTAATGGATATCTAACTATTTTTAACTAGAAGGCAAAAGTCCTAGATTAATCTGTGTTAGTCAGGCGAATGTTAATTTATTTAAAAATATAATTGAAATGTAATATGCCTTATGTTACCGGTCATTTAATATTATAAATATATATAATTTAATTGGTATTTTTCCACAAGTAATTAAAATATTAATTTGCATGGCAGTTATAAAGATTTGATATTATATTGTATAGCAATTATAGAAGATTTGATAGAAAAAAAAAACAACTTTCAAATAATATAAATAAGTGGCAGAAATTATTCAACATTAAATTAATGAAGTTCTTAACATTCTTCTAATTGCAGCATTTTTGACGATAAGAAAAACGATTTTGACCCTCAATACCTGAATTTGACTAAAACAAATTCAGTGATAATAATATGTCAAATCTGATGAATGGAACAGCTATCTTAAAAGTGGTAATGAGTTGGAAACTTTTCAATATTCCCAATTAAATAACTTAAGTGAATAATAATAATACAAAATAACTTAAATAATTTTTATATAAATGTACTAAATTTTAATATAGCTTCTTTTTTATTATTATTATTTTTCTCTATTTTTTTCTTAAATAAACATACACGCACGAATATTCCCTTACTAATATTATAACTACGTTAACTTCCAATAATAACTAAATCTATTTTTCAAATATCTTTTCTTTCTAGACAACTTTACACTTAAATGTGAATAAAGAAAAATATTAACTTTAATGACGTTCTAAAAATGAAAAGTTTTAAATGGAAAACAAATCAAATTTACACTTGAAAATAAAATTAACACAGCAGTTTTATTTTTAAAGTTAGACCTATGACAGCAATTACATATAGTATTTAAAAAAATCCTTATTTTTAAAGATTAGGTATTTTATAATTTATAGTAAGGACTAATTATACATTTCTTCCCTTTTATGAAATATATATATTACTAAGTTAATAAAATGGATCATAATAGAAAATAATCTTTATCAAATGATAATATTTTACAGGATCAAAACATCCTGATATAACAAGAAAGTTATTTTTAACTACTAAATTTGATTACACTATTTTCTCTATTTTTTTTTTCTAATTTATAAGAAACAAAGACTTAAACTACATCATTTTAATTTATGATGATCTAACAAATATCAAACTTTAAAATTATAATGTCTTCTTCATACTCATTAAAATCATATATTTACAAGCATATTTCTTAAAGGCAAAGAAAGCAATAGTTTAAAATATAATAATAATGCACACATTAACATATATATATATATATTGTAATGATACAAAGAATCATGGGGTGAACCTGGTGTCATGACACTCCTTATCATCAACTCCAGTTAAGGAATTAATCTAAATTTAAATTTACAAATAATATGAATGTAATGAGCATAAGAGAGCGGCAATACTAACTATAAGTTCACTACGTTTATACAAAAACAATAATCATTCATCATCATTAATGACCAACAATAAAAATAAATCAATAGTCAATCTTGTGACTAAATTTAAAATGGGTCTACTAATTATTTAGCCCTTGCCAGCCTGGGGCAAATTATTTATACAATTATTTGGATGCACAAACTTAAGTGCTAGGATATTAAAACATGCTGATCATCATCAGTGCTATAGCCATATAGTACTAATTAAGGTACTTCAAAGTATAAACTTTAATTTTAAATAAATAATTAAAATTAAATGTTGTGCATGGGCTACAACATCATCATCAAGTGGATATCCATAAGCACTAAATATAACACTGTTTATATAACAGACCATTTTACACAAACCCATCTCAGAGAGCAAAAGCTTTATAACTGTTAATGTGATCAAGAGATATAATCCTAACATATAATGTTTTAAATCTATTCTAGGATTAAATTCTCTGGAATAACTTTATAAAATATCAATTTATTAATAACAATAAAAGTAAATCAAGGTCTGCTGAATATGCTATAAATATAAATCCAGCATGTGCCTATATAAAAAAATGAAAATATTTAAATTGTGATAAACTAATAATAAAATTCAATAATTTATTTTAATAATTCATAAATTATGATTGATTTTAATATATATGTGTCTACATGACACTCATCTACATAAGCACACAGACATGTTGGAACATATGAGAATCGTCATATAATAATAAAAAAAAAGCTTTAACATTATAATAATACATAAACAATGATTGTTTTCACATATATATATGAGTACCCATTCAAGAGTGAGCACATACAGACATTTATATCCTAATAATATTTCATTAGTTAAAAAACAAGCTTACTAAAAATATATTTTTATCAAACATAAATAATTCAATGTCAAAAACATATATATATAATCAATTCACATGTATATGTGTTTATATTTTCTTACTAATTTAAGTCAGTAGTCTTCAACCACTGGGCCGGGACCCGGCACCGGGCTGCAGAAGTTTTCTGCCGGGTCACGCTAGACTGACAAGAAAGTTAGTAATAACAAAATAATAAGATTTTCAACTTTTAATTAATATAAACAGTTTTTATTTATTTTTTCATTGCATTTTTACCCTGTTAAAAAATAAAAAACAGGACAAAAATGAAATCTAATCATACATAAATTAATTTGTTTTTCTATTTATCACAGATGTTTATGGAGAGATAGAATTAAATTTATTATTTTTCTAAAAAAAATCATAATTTAAAAAAAAAAAAGGCTTTTTAATATACAAACTTCAATTGTCTTTTGATAGCCAATCACGGTCGCTTGTCGGCATTGTTTATGTGTTAAAACAAGATCAAAACTTTTGACTTTTTCAAGTTTCGTTTTCTTTTTGTTTAAAAATATACCCATTTTTTTTTTGGCCAATAAAGTGATATTTTTTGGTTTTATTTGTATACTGCTAATATACTAAAACTTTTATTTTTAAAACCAATTTCTGTTAACCTTTTTTTTAAAAATAAAAACAAACAAAAAATAACTTTGCGATTTTTTTTTGGGGAGGGGCTTTATTTCTATTACGCAATATCTATTTTATCATTTTTTAAAAAAAACTTTTCCTATTAATTACATTTTTTGATACTTTCAACACACCAGCACACACACAAAAAAAATTACAATAACATCAAAACTTCAGACTTTTACACGTTTCATTTTATTTTTCAGATTTAAAATACGGCAAATTTTTTTTTGACTGTACGGTGATTAATTACGCGATTTCTATTTTGCTCTTACTACTATCAAAAGACAACCTCCATATATATATAAAACCATATTGTACATTTAACATTAAATACAGATATTACATTTATCATAATCATTGCCACGTAATTACACTAGCTATGATATTTACCAACATTCAGGTGAATAACATTTTATTCTTGAATGTTTTGACAATGACATAATAAACATAGAAATGAAAGCACATTAATAAGAACAATTGTTATTGTACTGTTTACTATGTTCAGCATGTGAAGGTAAGCCACACCATTACAATACACAATAATTAGTGTGCTATTTTGGTCAGTTATAACAATTATGCTTATCTAAGGCTAAGCAGGTTACATCTTTAAGAAAATTTATCTGTAAACTTCTGCCGGTCTGCGAAATCTTATCCTTATTTTTGCCAGGCCACAGATGTGAAAAGGTTGAAGACCACTGGTCATTGACTTATTATTTCTAATTGAAAATAATTTTTTTCTTTCTCTATTCAAAAAAAAAAATTACCTTTTTAACAGTCCTCCATAAATGCTTTTTTTTAAAAAAAAACAAATAATCACTCATTGGATCCAATTTGGAAAGATTTTGCCCCTTAAGCTTTTTGTTTATTCATTTACAATAAGATTTTCAGAGTTTACTTTTTTTTTCCAAAATAAAGTCATCTAAGAATCAATGCTTTGTTTTGGACTTACAACTCAAGCAAAAATTATTCACTTGTTTTACTTTTAAATCAAAGATTTTATCTGTCATTTTCAATGAATTATTTAAAATACTATCATTCTCAATATACATAACACTACTCCAGCTATACTTTATATATATGATGCAATACCTTTAACTGTGCTTCTCTGCATATAGATAAAACAGTATACATATAAACTAATTCCTTAGAAAGCTGATGGACTCTCTTAGTAAGCTAGTTCATTTTAAAACAATAGACTGTCTTATTGTCATCTTCAGGAAATATATAATTTCTAACTGTTGGTCTGCAGTGAACTCCCTTCAGTATCACTGCTATCTAATACACACACACACACACATATATATATATAAGATAGGGACTACATAAAAGCTGGATCTTGCTTCCATGGGAATTCAATATATATATAAGATAGGGACTACATAAAAGCTGGATCTTGCTTCCATGGGAATTCAAATTCTTCCACTGTGAACTAGTAGCAGCAGCTGGACTTTCACCATCTTGCCTTAAGTTATGTCATCATAGTAACTCTGTATTATCTGTAAAACTGTAAAATCTCTCATAATCTTTTTTTAACCTTTTTATAGTCTGGGTGGAAAAACATAGTAATTAAAAGCCAGTTTTTTTTATCTTGATTTTTAAAAAAGCTAATGACTCTTTTCAATTTAATTAAATCCTTTCAAAAACAACTTTCCATGATTTTTATCAAAATATATTATAGAAGCTTTAATTAAAAAAAAATGTAATCTAATCAAAATAGATAGTAGAGTTTTATAATTACCAAAATATCTGTTGTAACATAAAAACATGCTTGTTTTAATTTCAAAATCAGAATTAATAAAATATTAATGAGACCTACTTAAATGTTTAATTTATAATATTTTTTTAAATTCAAAATTATTTAATCCTTAACATTTTTAGTATCAGGTTCAATTTTAATTGAATTGGCTAAAAAACAATAATTTTTATGTTATCCTAGCAAATTTACGCTCATTTTAAAGCTTAAAATGTTCAGTAAGATGATGCCCTCTCTAGCATTATTTTACAAAAAAAAATCAATAGTATTTCAATTTAATGTTTTAACTATGGGAGAAGGTGGACTTTCAAAGATGCTGATTGGTTGCTTCTCATTTTGAAAAAAAGGGAGCACTTGTCAACAATTTTCACTGCTCCAAGTTCTTTGTTTTGATTTTCCAAATGAAAATGAATGTTTTAAAGCTGTTCTTAGTAATTTTTTACATATTATAAATTATTTTGATAAATTATGCTGAAAATATAATTATTTTAGAAGAATAATTAAGATTTTAGTAAAAATTCTTTACTTTCACATGAACGTAAATTGCGAAAGACATCAATGATGTAAGTCGCATTTTTTTATAGGTTTTCTGCTATCAATTATTTTTATAATTATAAATAGAAATGCGTTTCTGAAAAAACTTTCATTCACTTTAATAATATGACATATTATTAATTTGCTTTTTAGAAAGTAAATTAAAATGAATATAATATTAAAAGACAAATATATTTTTACTGTTGATTTTGTAATTGAGAAATCAAAAGTTTAGAGCTTTAACTCACTTGGTCAATAGGAATTTGTAACAGTGGAAAGGTTAATAGATAATTTGTTTATTTTCTCCTCTATTGCAAATAACAGGGTGTGTATGAGAGAGAGAGAGAGAGTGAGAAAAAAATCTCATTTCAATATTTTTGACCTCATTTACATATAAAAACTTTTGCTCACTTTATAAAGTTTTGGCTTATCTCCATAATGAATTTAAAGACTATTTGTTTTGAAACAAAGGAAATATTAACGAAATAAATATATAATTTTGTGCATATTTAATTTCTCCCTTCATTAATTTAATCCTACATGCATATATATATATATATATGCATAAATGAGTACACCCATCTTGATTTTTAAACCAATGTAATAGTTACAATATATTGTACCAGTCAGAATTGTATGTTTGTCTAACAAGAATTAGCATCTAAGCAAAAGTACATAGAGTTCAATCATATGCGAGATACACAGGTCAGGAATACTCATGAACTCCACCCTATTGCCCATTTTCCAAATCTATAACATTACGGACAACACCTCTGACAATAGCAAATGAAATTTCTAATAATTCCCATCCCAGAGTGTCAGCAGAGACACAAGAGATCTAATGATTAACTAAAGGATGATGCAATATAATAACAGATGTGCATGCATGAATTAATAAAATGTCCAAAGAATAGATTATTAACTATGAGTTTATTGATAACAATATTAATAATGCAATTAAATTAGTATATGAGCAAATGGATATAAAGAATTAAACACATCATGAATCTGATTACACATAATGAATACTCTATCTGGGTTTCACATAAGATTTACTTGTGCATTTCCTACTGATCTTAGCAACATGACTTAAGGATTGGTGGATATGTGAATACCAAATACACATATTAATGAAAACAGTAATTAATCAAAACGATGTGGCTTAATATGCTAATTTAAGATATAAGATTTATGGGGTTTTTATTACTCACACTATGATATTTAAATAACAAATAATCTAATGGATTCCAATAATTATACATGGGCTTTTATCATGAACGCTATGATAATTTAAATAACAAATAATCTAACGGATTCTGATAATTATACGTGGGGCTTCTATCATGAACGCTATGATCATGTTAACAACAAATAATCTAACGAATTTTAATAATTATACCTGGATTTTATTATAATTATATGAACTACAGATTAATTATATTGGAAATTATAAAATGTATTCAACATTTACGATTTATGTTTGAATAGAAAAGAGCATAGTTATCTCGACATTCAGTCACATGATCTGATTTTTATAGGCTTTATAAGGAGTTAATTCTCAACATATTTAAGGTGGTTTAATGAGAGGGCAGATAGTGCTAATAGGCTATAACACATGATAGGGCTAGCTAAATTTATATGATAACATGGAAACTTGGGATAGCTTAAGAAATCGTAGCATTACGACTTACGGACGAATAAAACATATGAGGAAATATAAGTGATAGCGTGCAGACCAACTGATAATGCAAAGAAAGATGAGAAGCTTCATCAACTTGATAATGAAAATATGTGAGCTCATCTGCGCTTGTGACAGATGGCATCTGAAAACGTGGTTGGCAAGATACTATGGTTCCGTGAATTCCGAATGTTAACCCATAATAGAGCCTATGCAACCAACACAACCATTGGAGTTGGGGTCTCCACACTCCATCAAGAAATGTGCTTTAAATATTCTAGCAATGAAGGAAAGTATGACAAAGCAACATTTTGATTTACGAACGTTATCATCGAGACACATCGCAAAGGCTTTCAGGTCTGTATTAACACTGATTTATTATGGCCTTAGAGAGTAAGTAAGCCTAGCATAATGAAATGATAAGAGATAAGCAATCCCAAAAGGACACACAATTTGCCTAAAAGATTATTTAGAATATCAATAATAAAACTGAAAATTAGGATTCCCTTCGTTAAATGCATATCAATACATTTAAAAAATTATTTAATTAAATTATCGTTAGATGGTGGGCTAATTATATACTGAATCACCAGCTAAAGGTAAGGATCTGAACTTCAATTTATTCAATACTAAATTTGTTTAATATTAAATCAATAGTGTGAAATAATAGTTAATAATATCTTTGAAATGATAACGGATAGCATGATATAAATTAATAAAAACAATTTAGGAATATTTTTCAACCAGGCGAATTTTTATAAATTAGTAAGAAAGCTTATGTTTACGATTTAAAATTCCATAATGACGGAATAGTAAAATAAGATAAGGTTGATTCGCCAGATTAAATTATTAGCATATTAAAATGGGTATGATTAAAATAATATCAAATTAAAACTTGCTGCATTTAAAAATAATAAGACAGTAAGAGTGAAAATCCAGCAATCGAGTTTAGAAAATCAAATAACAAAATTTATATATTAAAGCAAAAAGAACGTCATTGTTCAAGCAGTTAATAATCGGCTTGACATTACCGATAAAAAAAATAAGCAATTATATTTTAAAGAAAATAAAGACTACAAAATGGAAATATTACAAAGATATACTTTAGGTGAAATAACTTTACATAGTTAGAGGTTGAATTTTACAGTTTACGAATAATAATAAAAAATATTTAGATGAAAGTTTTTAGAGTTCCTATAGTGGTGGGGAATTACCTTTCTGTTAGATGAGTTGATGGCCACATACACACATGTTGATTTCATTTTGGAGAAATATAGTTAATTTGGCATAATTTTGGCAAAATAGTGGTTAATATCCTTTCCTAGTGGATTTTATAGTTCATTTTGGCAGCATTCATGAGGTGATGGCTTATGAGTACATTAGCATGGATCCGATCTTGGAGAGATCGGGGAAGCAAATTTTCTTTCTACTCATGATTCATGTTGAGATTTTGAGTGACGTGGATTCGTTTTACCACAACTTTTAGAAATCAAATGCAAAGTCTTTTAGCTACAGAATGCGGCTGTATTTATATTCATTTTAACTGCCTCTGGTAATCCCGGATGTCCACTAATGGTCAACAGTGATACTCTAATTTTAAAATATGAACGAGATAAAATTCAAGAGAGCCAGTCTTAGTCTATTTTGAGCTGAAAATAGATCCTCAGGATAAATTTTAAGTAATGTGAATTTTCAAAATAAACCTATGTCAAAATAAAAAAATCTTTTCTGAATTTAAAATAAGGCACGTCTTTTGTTTGCTAATTTTGTGTTACTCTCTCGAACCTCCTCTCAAATAAAATTACATGAATAAAAATATATATGTAATATAAACGCTTTTAATAAAAATTATTATGTTTATTTGTTACACACACACACACATGCATGATTGTTTACCATGATAGAAATTTATACGTTTTATAACTAAATTGATATTAAATGAGAATAAAGCTTAACAAAAAAGTAAACAATCATGTGCATCTGTATACCTGCACTCCCTAGTGATTTATTATTACATGACTAAGTTCAAACCCCTGTTTGAAGGGTTCAAACATCACTAGACAGTGAAGCAAAATGTGTGCAACAGATTTGACTGCTTCAATATATATATATTGAGAAGACAACAATAGCAGTTTAGCTGTGAAGGGAACAGTGGGAAATTAATCTTGTAATCAGAAGTAAGTCTAGTTTCACTACTAGTTGTTTAAAATATGTTTTTTTGCAATGGATTTTAAAAAAAACCATATGCTAATTTTTAGCTACATGCTATATATTACAAATACAACATGTAATCTGTTTCATTAAAAAAAAAACTTATAAGAAAAATTACACCTGTAAGAAATTCTCAACAGTCCTTGTGTATCTATTCAAAATCATGACTGTCTCACCATGCTATTCTGACCTGGAAATATGCATTAATATGAAAATTATTATATTGTATAGTGAGTAAATTCAGCCTGTTTTAAGCTGACCTGAAAGTTATTATACTATAAAATATAATCTACAAGGAATAAAAGCTAACCAGGAAAACAATAGTTGATACTCTGACCTTGTGTTCACCTGAAATAAAATAACTGTCACTTTTAAAATGGGATCTACAAGAAGAAAAATGTTAATGAAATAACTTTTACAAAAAAGCATTATTTAAACCAAACACTTGAAGATACAAGAACAAAAAAACTAACATGAAATAAACTAAACTTATAAATTCAAAAGCAGGACTAAAAAAAAATCATAATAAAAGTTATTGCAGTATGCTTATCTATAATTTCAAAAAATTCTTAATGTAAGTAGTAATTGATAATAAATAATTTTGATTTAGGTTTTCTATTGAAACATGTTTTTTTTTTATTTACTTATTTTATTTTCTCTCCCAAATTTTAAAGTGTATGGGATCTTTACATTTTCATAAAAAAAATGAAAATATTAATTAATATTAAATTTTTTATCTTTTATAGTAAAATATTATTTTCACATTTAATTATTAAAAAAGAGGGATAATTTTCAGTTGTAAATGTTAATTAATTAGAAAATATCAATCGGAAATAATTGTATTTGCTACATGAATTATATTTTTTGTACGAATTGTGTTAGATTTGGGCTTGTTATACTATTATAATTTTTAATTTTTTTTATTTATTGATTAATTTATGAAATAATTGTTAAAAATTATGTTTCTGAAATTTTTTTTTGTGTTAATATCTTTATTCTTCTAGCTATCTCTTCTCTGAATTGGAAGTGTGTGTGACCTGATTTCATTATAACATTGGGCTTTAGGTGATTTGTAAACTACTCTAAGAAAACTATTTAACATAAAGTAGATTAAGCATATACATTTGCATTTGCTCTTGTTAACAGTCACAACTGCTAGGGTCCTTGTGATCCTGAGCTAGCTCTAGAATAATAATGGTTACCATATATAGATATTGAGGAAGATGTTTACGTTTTGACATCCAAATAATTCTCTGGATAATGCAAAGGTAATGATTATTTAAAGACCATTCATTGCACTTTATATGTATAGATTGGAAATTAATATATAGTTTGTCTTGCCAAAGCATTGATCATGAGCAACATGTATCAGAATCCCACCTCTTATTATGATAGACACTTTATCACTTGAATATGGACATGCAAGTGATCAATTTTATATTATGCCTAAGTTTTGCTGTGGCTAGATATTTAACCTATATATTGATATGGAACCTCTTTAGATTCAGTCATAAGAAATGACTATTTGTTATTCTTGTTTAATACTGGTATTACTTATTTTATTAAATGCTGATTCTCTAATGATTCTTTAATATTTGTTGCTGACAATTCACTGAGGTGATTCAAAGCTATACCATATTTGAATTTTTAAAAAATGTTATGTTTAATATTAAGTATAAATTAATTTAACATTTCAAAAATGCAAAGAGTTTTTATGAATCAGATTTAACATTTAGCATATTTTTCCTTAAAGTTTAACTAATATTTTTTGTTTGAAACTATAAAATAAAAATAAATTTATCATAATAGATTTAAAATTAATTATTATTTTCAACTGTAATATTACAATCAGGAAAATATTTACCCACACCAACATTTATTTAGGTATACTGACTGCAACTCACTTTCCAGTAAAGTAAGATTGGATACTGTTAAGTTAAAGGAAAATGTGAAGAGACAACTGATTTAAAAGTGGATGTGTATTTTACTACAAAGACCCAAAGAATAGGAAGCAGAAGTTGTCTGGGATTTATTATACATAAAAAGTGGAAGAATAACATTCTTGAAGATTTTTATTATATCAGACAGAATGGCAAAAATAGTTATTCAAATTAATGAAAGTTATTAAATGCAGATAAAACATTTTATCTGGATGTGCAAAATGTTGGATATATTGAGAAAAGTGAAAAAGAATGCAGACTTATGGAGTTCACATATAAAACCTCTGAACATTATAAATTCTTTCTTTGAAAAAAAATGCTAAATAGAAATGGACATGGAAATATCAAAATGAAAATGCAGCAGTATTAGATTACATTTTAACTAACACAAAATATATGTTTCAAGATTCAAATGTTCTTAATAGATTCAATGCAAAAAGTGATAATCAATTTGTGAATTGTAATATACACATTAATGCCAAATTAGGGACACAGCTATTAATGAAAATAGTATTAACAAATGATGTTTCTAACCTTCAGAAACACTCCAATGAATTCAAATTATTTTTAAATCTCAACATTTATGAAGATCATTTAGACTTGATAGAAATGAATTAAAAAGGTAACTGACTATTAAGAGCTACAAGAAAGATAGTTGATATAAACAAGCAGCTATTTTCCAATAAATTTTCTGTTGAGATGAGAATATTTGAGAAAAATATATATATTTTTTAAAAAATGAACTATTAAAATTATTGAATATCTAACACTTTGTAGAATGGTATGAAAAAAAATTAATAATGAATAATTGTGAATTGGCAATAGAAAAGGGAAAAAGACTCAAAGGTCTAAAACAACATTTTGATATTAAAAAAAAAGTGTTTGAATAGTAAAAAGAAAATATAGAACTGTTACTAAAAAATGCACAGTATTAGTAAGTACATACAAATGTTTTATTAAGAATTATATGATATTAAAAATGAAGACAATAAAGTATCATACAATTTTTATATTTCCTGAAATTCTGAAAATTTTGAATGAAGTGATAAGATGTACAATTAAATCTATAAAGAAGATAAAAATCCAGGAAATGATGGAATTATTATTAATATTCTAAAGGAATTAAGTGATGAAATTGAAAAAAAGATTGAAAAGTTATGTTTAAGTGATAAAGAATAAGCAGATGCTTGGAGCAATAGCAATATTGATATTTAAGAAAGATAATAAAGAAAATATTAGAAATTAACCACCTATCAGTTTTCTATCAGTTCTATACAAAATCTTTATTCAAAATAACTACAAATTATCTATAGTGAACTTTGAATTCTAATCAACCAAAAGAACAAGCTGTATTTAAAAAGTATAACCATAGTAGATTATATCTAAGCATTTGACAAAAGAAATTAAAAGAACCAATAAGTATGCATTGCTATTATGCTTTGGATTTATAGATTATGAAAAAAAAAAACATTTGAATCTTTGAGAGTTTCCATGATTATTAAAACTTTCTAATATTAAGATATATGTACCCAAGATACTGTCATATTCTAATAAACATTTATTAAAATGCAAAAAAAGTGTTGAAATTTTATGGTTATATTAAGAAGATAAAAGTAAAAAGGTGTAACAAAAGGATTCTATAATTCCAAAAAAATGTATATTACTTTTGCAAAAAGTATTTTATAGACTAAAAGGGAAAAAAATATAAGACTAAAAGTAAATGGAGGTGTTCAAATGATAATGCATTTGGCAGATGATGTGGTTGCTTTTAGAAATAGTATTTCAGAGCTTCAGAGAATGTTGTAGGAGTTATCAGATAAAAGTAAAAAATAGAATTAAAGTTAAATATCAAAATGATTAAAGTAGTATTCATTGGATTTTCTTAAAATAAAATTTGATAATCATCAATTAGAAAAAATTAACAATTACAGATACCTTATTCATGGTATTCATACACTTGGAAATGATGGATGAAATTTATCATAGAAAACTTTAATGAAATGCTTTTAGTAAAAATAATTTAGTACTAAAATAAAATATATGTATATATTTAAAAGGAAGGTTTATAATTGATGTATTTTATCAGTTATAATTCATAAATTTGAAACTTGAACTCTTAACGAATAGCA
The DNA here is from genome assembly GCA_028023455.1 of Epiperipatus broadwayi. Taxonomy (NCBI): domain Eukaryota; kingdom Metazoa; phylum Onychophora; class Udeonychophora; order Euonychophora; family Peripatidae; genus Epiperipatus; species Epiperipatus broadwayi. The sequence continues at coordinate 64,839 of JAQFVV010000619.1, forward strand.
ATATATAGATTTCAGATCACTCAACTAAGCATGTGAATGAGAGAACAAACAGATATCATTGACATCATTAAAAGAATTGAGAAAGTCAAATAGAGCTCAGCTGAACATGTTATTAAAAAAGTCGATAATAGATGGGGAATTGAAATCTTAAACTGGATCCTAAGAAATTGTGAAAGCCCTTAAAAAAAACCCATGTGAAATAGATAAATGAAATAAGGAAGTTGGTTATTGTATGTGGAGAAGAATGTCTAAGATCAGAGATATTGGATTAAACCTGAAGATCTTCAATTAATGAATATGATAATGTTTTTTTTGACTGCTTTCTTTTTAGGATTAGTATCATTATTAAGCCATTAAAAAAAACTAATAAATCTATATTGCTTAGAATTCCTATTATATACGTGTGTGTGTGTGTGTGTGTTACTTATTAATAGAACCATGCATTTTTACTACATACGTTTTTATTCTCTTTCTTTAGTCTATTTTAGAAATATTTTTTTTTATCCTCCCCAATTGCCTGAAATATCTTTAAAAAAAAAAAAAAATTCAAAACAAAAATATTTTGAAATGACTTTCTTTTAATAATAATAATAATATTTAAGAGCATCTTTATCACGAATATTCTTGACTCTTTTAAAAACTGTTTAAAGAAAATGTAAAATAGCATTGTATAAATTACAAAAATATACTAAAAGTTGAATGATGCTTAAGGATATCTATAGAACTAGTGACAGAAAAACATGCGCACGCAAACAGACACGCAAAAGAAGAGGGGGAAAGAGGGAGAGAAAATAGAGAATCTGGGAGAAAAAAGAGAATACATCATTATTATCTAATAATTAATAAGTTCGATAAGTAAAATAATGAGTGAACTGTATTTAGTAAGAACAAATATGTCTCACGCAAAAAAAAAAAAAAAGTTTTAAAATGTGCTTTTATTTTACCTTTAATACTTATTTCTTGACCTCTCCGCTTGAGGGCGAAAAAAATATTTTGCCCCCGTCGTATCATTCTAAGATGCTGTTTCATGTTACACATTTTCTCTCTTCATGTTATTGCTTTACGCATGCTCCCGCGAGATACACATATTAAAGAAACAACAGCCTGAATCAAAACAATAAAATGTTTATTATTTACCTTTACCATGCAATTAATTTAGGATATTAACTGAAACAAAAACTAAATCACTGAAATTCGGACTGTTAATATCCATTTTTGGTTTAATGTTCGGATTACAAACTAAGTTATGACTCGTCAGTAATAGACAGGTATGTGGGATATGTTTACTTTTTACATGTGTGTTTAGTTTATCTTTTTAGACGCAAATAATTTTCTTTAATAAGTGAAAAATGTAAATGCATAATTGATGGTAGAAACTATTTTACTGTATCATTTTATTTTAAAATATAAATAAAACAACTTTTTTTTATAATTTTAACGCCCTATTGATTGAATTATTGATTTTTCCTATAAGCATACTTATTTTCTATTTTCGCCGGCCATTTTATTAATGCTTTAAGAATGCTCTTATTTTTACATTAAATGCATTTAATTATTTTTATGCGTTTCAATTACCGGCAGAAATATAATTATGATGCTTATTTATTAACATTTTATTTAAATTGCAAATTAGAGATACGGCTATAAAGATATTTATTTAGTCTTATTATAGTTTTAAAATAATTACTAGATTATGTAATTCGTTGTGTAAGTGCGAATTCTCATTATTAATTCTTAATTGTTTTTTTTTTTAATAATAGACTACCTGTCAAAATGTTTTTAATTGACGGCTTTTTATTCTACCTATCTTTTATTTTATCTTTTAATCGATGGAAACTAAACTGTAAATGTTGAAAGAAATATTTGTTTTCTGGCACGAATATTACGTATTATTTTTGTAGCAACATGCATAAGTTCATTCGCAAAATTTTCTCTTTTGAAATGGTTTATTTATTTTTTAGATAATATAATTTAGGATTTTTAACACTAGTAATAAAAATTCTGGAAAAATTAAAAATAAAATTCTTTTAAATAGTATTGTAACTTAATTATAATATTATTTCAATTTATTCTTATTATTTTTAAAAAGTCGACAATTTTGTTACGTTAAACGCGTTAAGAAAAATATTTTCTTTGTCATCACGTGTTATTTTCTGTAGGTTTTTATTTTTATTGTTATTTAACTTTTGTTCAGTTTTTTTTTTTTGTAAAGAAAAATAGATATTTTAAAATATTCTTACAAAACATCTATTGTTATTCTAGTTATTTTTTTCCGCAGTAAGGTTTTAGCAACTCCTTCAAAAGAAATCTTGTTTCAATTTAAGGCATATTATGTAATCTAGCGTTTAATGGCATAATCCTTATATTAATTGAAACGATAAAAAGCAATTGAGAAGAAGACTAATTATTAAACTAATCAGTGCAATTTATTTTAACATTTTAAAGCAAAAACTCTTTAAGTAAAATATTAATAAACACAAATAGCTTTAAAAGAAAATGCAATAAATAGGGATAATTAAAAAAAAACATTCATTTGAAGAAGTCTGCAACAAAAATATTTTTTCAATATCAAATATTTATACAACTTCAATAAATATTAATTCAAATACAAATGAGAATATATGTATAAGTAAATTTTGCAGGTGAAAGGCTTACCCAGTATTCTATAAAGAAACAGTGAAGATGTCAACATTCATTACTGAGATGATGGGTAATGAAGTTATATGATTTTCATTGTTCCTTATTTTATTTTCTACAAAGAATAGCTAGATACCCATTTACCCCAGTTTCAGTATTTCAAGTTTGAAAATATATAGTATATTAAGTTTAAAAATGAAAGTAGTCAAGCGTTGTTAGCTGAGAGGTCATCGCAGCTATTAGTTGGTTGTAGACGGTTGTGGGTTTGCCTCCTGGCCGATGCTATGACATATGAAAAAAAAAATGAAAGTAGTAGAGACTATGACCAATTTTATTTTGAAAATACTTGCAATCAGTATTTGATTGCCATCAGTAATTGATTGCCATTGCATAAGCCACAAAATATGAAATAATTAAATATGTAAATCACAACCACAAAGAAATAAGGTTATTAAAGAATATGTTTTAATAATAAGATGTAATAAAAGTAATTAAAAAATAAATTATCTTCTTTAACTTTTTTACTAACTCCTACTCTTCAGTGGTACTTTCATTTATACTGACAACATTTTGTTTTTACAATTGATAATCTTTTCATTATTTATTATAAATATAAATTTACAAATGAAAACAGTCTAAAAAATAATTTGAACTTTGCAAACTAGAAAAATGAAGTACTAAAGTGAAATATACAATGAGAATAATGGACCTTCCCATATACATGCTTGCCATCACCAATTTATAAGAAAAAAATATTTAACAAATTATTTTTTATATAAATTCCATTTTTCCTTTCAAACTTTATTGAGGAATTATACAATGGTTACATTGGTTTTACATATTGTTACTATGGATTATACAGATTATTACAATGATTTAAATACATGTATTATAGAGTTCTGTGGTGTTGTGTTCCGGCGTAATCTTAGAGTACTTCTTCACTGGATAGATCAACTAGGGCCCATGTGTTTTCTGCAATGTTAAGGTAGGCTGTGGAAAAGTGTTTTGCGAGTTTTATTCAGCATATGATAGAAGGCTGTCTCAATGTTTGGGTATTCAGACTTGCTTATGACCAGCTTACATCGAAGAGACCAGATTGTAAAGTTCACAAATGTTGCCAGTCTAAGATGTGCATAAGTTCCTTGTTCTATCACATTGGTCAGAGACAAAGAATTGTGGGTTTGGTTCTTGAATCGGTTCCGTATTGCTGATTGGAGCTTTTGTAGACTTGGGCAGTTCGTTAGCGTGTGGTTGGTGGTTTCATCTTCTCTCTGGCAGAGTGCGCATGTGCTTGCTAGATTTTTGAAGCCTCTCTTATAGTAGAGAAAGGCATTTGTGGGAAGGGCTTCCAGATTTACTTTAATGAGGAAGTCAACATACTTTGGGGGAAGGTGCCAATGTTTCGTTAGCTTGATAAGTCTTTGGTTGGTAATATGGAGGTAGGCAGAGATAGTGGAACTCTTGCAGTGTGTAATATTGAAGATCTCCCAATATGTGAGTTTTCTTGTGAATAGGCTTGCATTGGCTGAAAGATGGTTCAGGATTAGAGTCACTGATTGTCGAAGCCAGTTGTTTTGTTTAGAGGGTGGTGGCCTATCTGTGGGCTCGACAGGTAGTGGGCATTCAATGGCATCATTGTCCTTAAAAAGTTTGTGAAGCACATTGTGTGTTCTTTGTAGGTTGACTGTTTCAATGGAGTGGAGTGAGAGACCAAGATATTTTTTTGTTTAGACATCAAAGGGAAAAAAATCCAATGAAATTCTGTTTAAAATTTAAAATGGCATTGTTTACTATTAAAATTTTATAAAATGTTTCAGCACTAGTATTTATGGCAGCATTTCTTTTTCAATATATCAGTCTCATATTCTATTTATTATAATTCATTTATTTTCTTAAAATCACATATTTCCAAATAAAAGCTAATTGAATCATGTATTTTTTGGTTTTAAAAAATATTTTATAAATATGTTGCATAAATAAATATAAATATATATATTGAAAATTAAAATTTTTATTTTCAAAGTAACAAAAGAAACAAAAAACACTTGTTCTCAAAGTAATACAACAAAGAATTTTCCGATCAGTAACATCCACATTTTCTTTATATTAGGATACAACCAATCAGTGGCAGTCTTGGTTATATCAAATTTTGAAATATATATATCTGCATAATACTGAAATCTTCCATACTTTTTTAAACTAATGCTTTTAGTAACAGTTTCTATTACTAAATAAATGTAAACTGAAAAATATACATTGTAAATTACAGCAAAATAATTAAGAAAAAGCAAAAGTAATAGCCAGATCATCATAGCACCTCAAAACACACTGAAGACATGCTATTAGTCAATAGACTATTAATCAAGTCTTGGCATCGTGTTCGTGCAAGACTTTCATTGCAATTCCAAAGTAAGATTAATGACCAAAACCCATTATAATCACTTAGTAATAAAAACTTTTTAAAGAGAGGTACTGATTGATATTAGCAATTAAAACCATTTAATAGATTGTGATTTTAATTCTAGCAAAAATACCTTCATGTCAACAGCTGTCAAATAACTAATACAGAATCTTTACTAAAGAAAAAATATATTTCTATGTTTTCACAACATAGGATTTTGCTGTCATCATTAGAACACAAAAATAAATTTACATTTAATTTATTTGTTTATTTCTTTTTTTGTAAAATGTTTTTTTTTTTTAAAAAAAAGTAGGGGGTGTTTACATTTATGTTTTATATGAATATATTTGTGTTTAGAAGAAGAAGAATCAACTGAAAACTTAATTGGTCATCAAACAGGAAATGCCTACCATCAATACTTTGTTTATTATTTGCTTATGTATTTCATAATTTTCTGTCACCATAGCCCTTATTGCTATGTGAATGTCATATTTATAGAACTCTATCTATGAACATATATACCCTAAATTATTTTTTCTTTTAATTCCTTGCATAAACATTTTGTCTCTTTATATATTAAATCACTAAAAATTCACATGAACATCATCTTTTGATTACTTACTTTACTAGATGGTTCCATTGTAAGGAGAAAATTATTGTACATCTTATAACAGGGACATTTAACACATTCATAATAATGTTAATGATTCCTTAATGATAACTAATGACTCAACAGAAAAATAAAGTAGCATTCGGTCATGGTGATTCTTGAATATCTGTAAACTATCTCACTAAATATATTATATAACATATCTTTTTAGACATACATTATATATATATATATATATAAAGTTTCATCAGGTAAATAACAGATTATGAATACAAGGAGTCTAATTTTAGTGAGCAAAATTGTCCAGTTTGTCAAGTGGCTAAACATTTTGCAACCTCACATGTGTGGTCTGATTTAAACAAAAATCTATGAAAAGTCTCAATTATTTACCTCAATGATGTTAATAATGTTGAATACTCAGTATTATCAAGAAAATCATCTGCTTCCTCAGCAGGGGTGGTGATTGCAAGATTTCCATATCTTTAACTCATTCAGAATACTACATGTAGATGAATATTTATTAATCATTACCAATCAACTTCTAAATATACAACCAAACACAGTATTTGTATGTACACTTCCTCTCCCAAACTATAATCAAAGAATAGTTTTAGTATTGAACTCATTTTCTTATCCATTCATTTTAATAAGAGATTTCAATAAGAAGTGCAATACTTTTCTGATAAAGTGGTTGCATAATCAACTTTCCTTTAGTAAGTGGTGAATGTTTTATGCCTATGGATTTAGTTTAATTAATTTAATAATGGCAGACTTCATTTTCAGATCATTCAGCAATAAAGGTAACAATTGATTTATCATTAAATTCACTATTCAGTTCAATATAGCAAAGCAATAAGAATTGTTTTTAAATAAATGAGTTTCTTTTTCCTCTTAAGTTTATATTCTGATTTAAAAAAATAAAAATTTTAAAACTTGAACTAGTATAAAAATGGATAACATTTGCAGATATAATATTACATACAATAAACCATGTCATGAGCATCCATACTACTAACAAGACTTCTTTTCTCTTAAAGATGATATGCATTAATGGATGCTACAATTTGCATTAACTATGAACAACAAAGAACAGATGTTGGTTTTTAGAAGGGAATACATATCTACTTGTGAAGTGCTGAGTAAATGCTTAGCAACAAAAGAAGAAAATTTTTGTGATGCATCCATATACATAGTCAAGAAATTATATCTGAGGAGTGCTAGGGCAATATCTCATCTGAGTTTCATCAACTTCTTCAGTGGTGGACAAAATAATGTCTGGCGATTTTTGCACACTTCAAAGAAAAACTTCAGAAGACTCTAGATTCCAAATCACATCTAAGCAGTTTAGTATGATAGATGAGCAAGATAATTTCAAGTCATGGAATTTTTTACAAAGCCTAGAACAAAATTAACTCATGCCACCAAGAACCTCCAGGCATATCTAAATTTGTGTTTCTCATTTCAGTCAATTCACAACAATTTTTTTTATTGAATATGACCAATGTCTTATCAAGAGAACTTTATGACATCATGGGGCTATATCCAATTTTATTAGTCCCATTCATTAATGTTACAAAATATCAGTCCTATGTTCGTGATTCCATTAAGTATTAAATTCTTGGAAAGTGTTATTAAAGAGAGAAAAGAACAACACATATTACTTGTATTGCTCAATTCTAAATTTTCAAAAAATGGTTTATCAACAGATTATGTAGCATTTCTTTTTGAAATAGTATGTAAAACAAAAATAGAAACTGGTAGCAGTACACCTGGACATAAAAATTGTATTTGATTAAGGTCCAATTGACATTCTTATAGAAACATTATCAAAAACTACTACATCTAAATCCATATTATATCTAAACACAATTTTAATAAATAGAGAAATTCATATCATATTTAACAGAAAAAATATATTTTAATCCGTATCAATCAATGCCACAAGAATCACCCCTCAGTTCTTTTTAATTTACCACATACATAAATCCACTACCCAGCACAATAAGAATTTCCAGGAATACATGTATTCATTTTGGGATGCTATATACCTTGTATCACATACATGGATGATGTCATTCAATTGTTACTAATTTTCTTTTTTTCTGGGCCAATGTTATAACTGGAAAATTGAAAATACAGAAAATATTTTTATTTATTTAGCTTTATTACTACCTATGATATTTTCCAATATATTTATTATGTCTTATTTATAGCATATTGTGATGATTAAATGGTTCTTTATATGAATGCTTAATTAACTGTTCACATATTTAATTTTAATTTAAAATTTAAATATTGAAATAGCTTATTTCTTTAATATGGGTATACTTGTTTCTTTTTTATTCTTAGAAAAATGGTCACTAGTTATTGCACAGGCTTCTTTGATCTTTTCCTTTGTATTCTCTCTGTATGTATACTAATTCTACTTTTATTAGCTTGAATCCATGGCCAGTTTTTCTGCTCATGGTCTGTAAATATTGACATATTCTTTGCCTTTGAGAGTTATATTGTATAAATATCTGTTTTGGGAAAATCTTATTGGCAGATTGGCTTTCAACTCTGCATAATAGGCAGCATTGCAAGCTGATTGGCTGCAGTTAATATTATAGACCACTTGATATGCTTATTTGTTTGGTGTAATGTCTTTAGAGTTTATTGATTAATTGGTTAAGTGATGGAGGGTTTGAAACTTATATTAAATTTACTTTTATATTTTTTTAAATTTATGTGCAAACTTTGGAATATAAGATAGGTTTATCCATTTTTTAGGTTCCACATGTTAGTTGGGGCAAAGATGGCTTTTTTTATATATAGAATCTCATTATAGTGTTTATGATTTATCATGATTATATCCCACATTTTGAAGATAATTTGTGTGATGTTCAATGTTATTTTTTTAATCATATTCAAATTTGCATAGTGTATGATTTCTGTGTAAAAAATCTTTCAATTATGTGATATGCGAGTTATAGATCTAGGGTGGATCACACTTCTTATACTTAGGAGCTTAATCCTCATTCTTTAGTCTAGCATGTGGCCTTGTCTTTGTATATATAAGTTCAAAAACTTTATTCCTCTGTTATTGTCTTCTTTCTCCAAGATCCATGACATTGTCAGTGCTCAATCCAATTCAAATTTTAAATTAAAATTGAATATGTGAACAGTTAATTAAACATTGATTAAATATTGATATAAAAACATTTAATCACACCACTATATTCCATGAAGATGATATAGTAAATATATTAAAAGCATGCTAGGCAGTAATAAAGTTAAATATTAAAAAAATACCTTTTCTGTATTTTCATTTTACCAGATATGTGGATGATGATACTATCTTTTTGACACCTAAAAAAAATTATACATTAATAAAGATACTGAATGAATACACAGCTACATTTAAACTGGAGTTTAATTTTGACAAATGTATACATGGTTCATATACACAGGGAAAATTAATCTTCAAGTGTTAAGGGCAAGTGAGACATTTCTGGGATTGTCTTTCTACCTAAGTTATATAGCAATGCATAAACAGATTTAGACTAGATTGACAAATGCAATAGAAAGTTCAATATCATTTTCACAAACATACCTGTCATTATAGTCAAAAGAGCTCTTATTACTGTTAATTATAACTAAAATCACTTATTATATCCATACAATAATCATTATAATTTTTTTTATTAAAAAAGTTTATTCATTATGAAGAAAACTGCTATGGGGGAAAAACAGATGCAATTTTACTGAGAAAACTATATGCACTTATCCATCTCAATGGGTGCATACAAAAAACATTTGATCTGATATGAACTATAATTGATTTTTTCCAAATATTAAATAAAAGCTCACTGTTGTATTAATAGCCAAATTGCCTCCTTATTCAAATGTTCGCTAACAATATTAAGACCAATATGACAATAACAAGTCATAATAAATTCACACAAGACTTAATACCAATAATGGAAAGTTATACCCAAATATTGGAGCTGACAAAATCTCACCAATTCTGAATCTAAAGTGCAAAGAATTTTTACAAAGGTTCAAGCATTAGCACTTAAACCTAAATATTTTGATTTTCTCCTTAGGTTAAATGTATAGTCAGGGCCAATGTTGAAGTTCTTCAAATGTCAAAGAAACCATAACACTGATGCCATATGCAGAGGATGAAATTCAAAAATACTTTCTATTTGAATGTATAAATCTAAACTTTACCAAAGCATACTTCAATTCAATTTACAATATATATATATTATCATTCACACAATCATATAATCTTTTTCAAAGGGATGTTATACAGAAATATACAGTACTACTTTTATAATATATGCATTGTGGTGTGCAAAGTGCAATTACAATTATAATTACAACACTAGAAAAGTTCTCAACACAATTTAGAAACAAACTTGATCAAATAAAAATAAGCAACAAAAGAATTATTTTACATTTGTAGATACTTGGTCTATTATATCACCTTATTCCAATGTATAATGAGATGGCCTTTTTTATGATTACAAAATCAACATAATTAACTATCATTTATCATTGTAATTAACATTCATTTACACCCAAGTATATCCTATGCATTGTTTTATAATTTTTCTCGAATAATAACGTTTTTGAAACATAATATGACAAGGGCATAGTATTGTAATATGCATTGCTATATATATTCTTATTATAGATAATCTACTAAACACACCCTTGGATAAAGTATTTTAATAATATTAACTACTCAAATGACAAATTGTAGATAAAAGTAGTCAATACTATAAATGCAAAGTAAGATGTTGAAATGTATATAATACTCACGTAATAGCCTGTACTTTTTTTGCATTGATAAGGAAGATTATCTGCTTTCGCACATATTTATAGTTTGATTAACTAGATTTATTACATATATCTAAGTGTGTGCTTTATAAATTGTATATAATTTGATTTATAGTATTAGATCTTGGAATATTATTAATTTATATATATGTCCTTTTTAAACGTTTTTGATACATATTTTTTATTTTTAAATAAAATCATTTGTTTCTAATTTAAATATCTTAGTATGTCACCTTATCTACGTATTTTGTGGAACTGTTGTTTAATTCCTATAGCACCTAATGAATTTCCAGTTATGGAACAAAATGTTTATAATGTTGAGCTAATACTTGTTTTCATTTTTTGCATAGATATGGTGCATGCAGTATTAGTGAAAAACTATTCTAATTCCAATAAGGAGACTATCATTTTAGGTAGCTCTTAAAATATTTTTTTTCTTTTAATAAAAGGAATGTACTTAAAGTATATAATGCATCCTTAAATAGAAAGATCAGATCACACTTACAGCCTCATTTATTAAAATATTGTCAACTTAGTTAATTTTTGAAGTAGAAACTTTTAAAAATAATATTTCAATATTAAATAAAATACTTTTAAATTATAGCTCTTTCTTTTCATATTGGATTGTCATGCAAGTAAATTCATCATAATTATTAAAAATAGGACTTTATTTTAATAAGATGATTAATTTCTCATTATATAATTTGACAATAAAATATTGTACATATTAATTGTATAAATTAAACCAAAAGAAAATAAGTACAATAAAAAATAAGCAAACATATAAATAAATGAAAAATATTTTTTTCCAATATTTCTTCTTTCCTCCTAAAAGTCGAAGACCTGCTTATAATTAGCCAATAAATGTGAAAATTAATTTTATTTAAAAATGTGTTTCAAGAATTGTATGGGAAAAATACTTATGACTATCATATAATGTAATTATTCTTCATTTATTTACTTCAGCTAATATTGGATAATAGAATTAATGTGATCTTATGAGATAAATATCAAAATATCGCATAAAGACATATATTTCTTACATGCATATTTCTCATATATATACTTAATATCAATCCTTCTCTGTTTGAAAATAATGATTATTGCATATAATGAGCACATTATCTTTATTATAAAAAGCAGACATAGTCTTATATAAGGATAATACAGTACTTAGGTTTTATCTTGATTGTAGGGATGTAAAAAAAAAAAAATCACAAAACAATATTTCATTATTTCTTGAGAAAATTGACTTCTAAAGGTACCATGATAATAAATATATATTTTTAATGGACTTAACATAATATAATAACTAAAACCATTTTTTTTTACATAGCCCTTGAATAATATTATATTTATTGAGTGGAATGCCTTTTTACTATAGAACTAGAAACATCAATATTTCTTCCACTTAATCTTTTTACTATAGACACTTACCTATCACTTTGTATTTATGTGTTAGAAATAAATAAACCATACAATAAGAAGCAGCATTGAACACCAGTTATAATATATTCTATAACAGAAAACTAGTTTAATTTTCAAAAGCATCTTAAATAAAAGTTATAATCGTTAATAAATAGATGCATATTCTAATAATTCATCAATATTTATTTTTAATACAGTAATTTGAAAATTCATTTTAAAATGACATTAATTATTGTCTAAATATTCGTTTATAGTGGCATGAATAATATTAATTTATATGATTCTTTTCTCAATAGCACAGCTTCCTAGACAAATTTTGTTTGACCATAAATCACTTATACAAGGAGAACACAATATTAAAATTTAAATATTTACAATATAAATGTCTTATAACTTACAAAGTAAAAATATACACTTATTAGAAGAGATTTAAACTTAGACTTCCAAGCTCTCTATGGATATCCACTCTATCTTATACAACATATACAGATGAACCAGCATTCTCAGCTGAGCCAGATCATCATCACACACACATATATAATTGGTTCTCAGTTTATATTAAGATAGAAAATCTGCAAACTTTAATGGACTGGCTTCAATCTTCTCCATTTTTCAACTCTTCATCTTCCCATATCAATGAAAATCTGTTGATGGAATGCTCAAAGCTCTTATTGATGCCAATCTTATTGTCACACCCATGTTGACTTTAAGTCACTCTTACTCCTTATATATAGGACATTTAATATGTTCTTTAAATACATAGAAGATGGATGGGAAAAATACAGGCTGAATATGTAATATTTAAATACAATTATATTGTCTATATTGAACTTAATGTAATTAGAAGGAATTTGAAGTCTGGATTCAAATCCCATCTAATTTCATTAAGTTCAATATAGACAATATATCTGTATTTAAATGCATATATGTATATAAAATTATTTCTTTAGCATAAACAGTAAAAATATATTATGTAATAAATAAGTAAAAAATAAAATTTAATGTTCATAAATAGTGACATCTATTACAACCAAGACTTCTAGAGTAAATAACTAGTTGAATAAACCTTTTTAAACTGAATTATAATTTATACAATATACGCAAAGGTATAAAATGATCACTAGATTGTCATATATTTTTATTATGTTAAAACATAGCTTTCATTTTAATTCAATTACCTCTTTCTATTTCAAGCAGTCTAGAAGTATAAACTGTTTAACAATATATATTTTTGTTTAAAAATACGTTTCTAAATGTATATATTGCAATATTTTCAACCAATATGCAATAAAAATATAATTTGAAAATAAATTATGTTGATCATAAAAAAATTCAAAAACTAGTTGCAAAATGTTATTCATATTTTACATTTGTTTACCTAAATAAAAAGAATTTGGAAGCTGATTAATACTGACTGCCAAAAAAAAAAAAAAAAAAAATCTTGTAAAATAGTGAAAATGTACAATTTAGTTATTTATTTCATTTGATAATCTTTTTCTATTTGAAGCAGCAAAACTGTTATATGTATTTTCTTTCAAAATATTTTCTTACTGTCATATACTGTAATAATTTTAGCTATGTATCATAGAAGCAGAATTTGAAAGCTGATTAATATGTAACATAAAAAAAAAAATTCCAATTAAAAAAAAGTTTAAAAAAATGACATATAAAAAAGACGGAGTTGTAAAACTTAATTATAAATTTAATTCTTTTTTTTTTAATTCTCTAGTAGAAAAACTGCAAAGTATTTTTTTTTCATGTAATTAGTGTTGATGCTAAAATAATTTCTATATATTTAAAACTAAATTATGGCAAAATTACACACTAAGTGTGGAATGATTAAATCATTGAATGCTATTGGATGAAAAAAAAATTACAACAAATGACACTGATTGAAATAGCAATCACATTGTCATAGTGTTTCAGATTTGAGTAAAGTTTCAAGTATTGTTATTACATTATGTAACTTACTTGCATTTAGTTTTTAATTTTTAATATGTTTTTGGTTAATAGGTTTTTTTTAGTTTTTTTTATATGCATACAAATATTAATTTTAATCATAAGTCAATAAACAATGTCAAAAATTGATCAGTTCTGAAGTGGAAAAAAGCATCAATTTTAACAAAAAATATTGTAAAACAATTAATGATTTAAATCATGAAGATGGTATGGTTAAATCAAAGTTCTACATCAGAGGTGAGTAGACTACATCCCAGAAACAATCATGGTCTATGCCCAAGTATAAAATTGTTTTAAAATTTTACCACAAAATATTAAATTATATAAATAAGTAATACATGTTTAGTAGCATGAAATAAATCTTCAAATTTACTTACATATTATATGGCTCTGTGAGCTAGGAATTCCCAAATAAAAAATGTCAAAATAAAAATTACTTAAAATTTCATTCTGAACATATTTTGTTCAATAATGTTTTTTGTATGTCAAATGATTTATCATTGTTTTTGTGTCAATTAAACATTTAATTTTTATAATATTATTTGTTTAAAGTCATGATGCATTATGAATGTAATATAATATTACAATAAAAGAATAACTCTATTACAAATTGACATATTAAACACTTTAATTCTAATTATAGCCATAAATTGTGTGTGTGTGTATGTGCATAATTTAAAAGTAATATGGAGAAATATATTTTATTATTTTTTTTGTACATAAATTTTATTTAAAATCATTTATTTGAAAATTCTGTATTTATTTTACAAATATTTAATGCTGTATTTGAACACCAAAAGATTCTAAAGGGTTATCATTTTGTGTGTGTGTGTATGTGTGTATTTAGATATTTGCAATTAACAATGAAAATTGGATATTACAATGCACGAAAAACTAGATGTTCTAAAAATACTATGGAAATGCTGATGCAATAAGTGGGGATATTTTTTTTTAAAGTTATTATTATTGTTGTTTTAGATTTTATTGCCAGTACTCACTTTTCTGCTTGGTCAATGAAAGTTTGTTCTTCTATTTATGCCAACATTGTTAAATTATTCATGAAGAAAATACTTATAATGTATCAGTAAAAAGTAATATCTGAGACTAAAAGAGGTCATATTATTGAAGTTAATCAAGCCTTTTGTCCATTATTTGCCAGTTTATAGGGGGAAAGTTATTCAAAAATTTAAAAAAAAAGTATGTTTATAGAGTAGAGTAAACACCAGAAAACAACAACTAATCTAAAATCTCAGGAGAAAAGAAGTGTCAACAACATAAAGCATTTCCTAGAACTGTCAATTTGTGTTTTATCTGTAATTTGATTATTTCCAAGAAAACAAGTGCTTGAACAATAAAATAAAGACGTTTTAAGACTTTTTATTATTCAAAGTAATAATTTTTTTCAACAATATTTCTATTATCTGTTTTCCCATCAAAATCAAAGAGAGAGCAAAAATTGAATATAGTATTATGAAATTTAACTTATATAGGACTTTTTTAAAAAGAATACAAAAAAGAAAAGTTAAAACATATTACAATTAAGATTTTTTTTTACTATGTATGTTTTTTTTTTTACTATTCTCCAGCAAACATAGAAAGAAAGAACAGGTATTTGATTTTGTGTTTAAATAATATGTACACATATACATATTTATTCATTAAGGTGAATAAGTTAATTTACATATATGCATTTTTATTATACAAGAGCTATCTAATTATTAATGTTGTTATTAGTATTAATTACATGCAATTTATAATAATTTATTTTAACATTCTAATGTATTTTCAATGATGAATGATTTTATTACTTATTATTTCATAATAAAATGATGGTACAAAGATTACAGATGTAAACAAGGTCATTGATATAAATATTTTAAATAAGAATGGCTTATATTTATAAGAGTGTTGGAACCCACACTTATATGGTTCTTTGTGAATGTCAAGGTTTAATAGAGTTAACAGATCAATGTCCTATCATATTATATACTTATTGCAGCTACTTAATTTGGAGATGTGTATTAGTAATTTTTTTTTTTTTTTGAAATACTGATTCTTGTGGAATAAAATATATTTAAGCTGAGAATAACTAACATAATTGAAGGATTAAGAGGATTATTCTTTAGAGGAAATATATAGGTTTGTTATATCAAGTCATTAAACATTTAGATAAATATTAATTTATCATTATTTATGTACTATAGTTAACTTTTGCCTAATACTAAAAGACTAAAATAATATATCCCATCCAATTATGATAATAAGATTATTTAGAGACAATTTTTTTAATTGGAACAATTAGATGAAATATTCTCAACACATGAGTATTGTAAATATTATTATTGTTAATCTTTTGTCAATGTGAATAAAATATGAATTTTTTTTTTTTTTAAATTGATTCCAAATATTTTCTTCTTAAGATTACATCACTTATTAAAAGTCTATGGTTCACATAATTATCATGGCCAATGACATATATAACTCTTTTTTTTATTTTTATAGATAATATATTTATTTTACCTTGAGATATTTGACACAGTATTGAGACATGCTTGAATTTAGCTAATATTTAGTCTCAATAATATAATTAATATTATTTAGTTCTAAAATTAGAAATTCATGACTGACAATTATTAAGCAGAAACTCTTCTCCTTAATTACCATTACAATTTTGGCTTGCCTAAGTTTGTGAGGTATATTAAATAAAGACACCCCCTTTTCTATTGTTATAATTTTAGTGCCCAATGTGAGACTTGATCAATCTATTCTTTTAGTTGCAATTTTATGTATTCATATTTTATGTGACCAATAAGTGATCTGTGTAATCTTATATTAATATTTTGCAGTGGAATACCACTTTAATACACATATAATAATTTTTTTTGATAAATGCTTTGATAATGTAGATTGCAGTAGATTTCTCACTATAAAGCAATTCACTTCCTATGGTAGATAAAAATAAGTTGTTGATTTATTTTTGTTTGTTGTTGTATATGTGTTTTGTGAGAAGACTTTTCTTTTATAAGTAATGGCAAGAGGCATAAAAAACTTCAAACAACTACTTGTAGTTAAATCTTTTTGTGTCATATTTAAAACTTTTAAATTGCAGTGTTATGAAAAAGAAGAATGGATGGGGTGTAAGATATAAACAAAGGATAACTGAATTAGATATAAATGTAGATGTGGAGAGGAAATAGTCTGTAAAATTAATGGTAAGCAAGTTATTTATACATGTAATGAAGAAGAAAGAGTCAAAAGAATTTATAAAAGAGTAGTTAAGAAAAAGATTGTTAAAATTGGGTATTTGAATATGCAAGCTGGTAGGAAACCAGAAAAGTGGCTGGAGTTAAAAAAGGCAATTAAAAAATGAAGAGCTTGAGGTATTAGCAGTAGTGGAAACACATCTAAGAGAAGAATAAAAACCTATTATAAAAGACTTCATATGGCAGAGTATAAATAAAAAAGAAAAAGGGGTGGTTATGTCAAAAAATATTTAAATACTGTTAAATGTCAAGAACATTGGTGGTTTGAAATAAGATCAGGAAGACAAGAATGGATGGTGGCTATAATGTATATAGCTACTGGAGATAGTCAAACTATAATGGAGTGGAACAGTAGCATATATGAATGCCTAGTTAAGGATATACAGAGTTTAAAAGAAAAGGGGAAGAGAATAATGGTTATAGGGGATATGAATTCTTTTTTGTGTGTCTTATGTTATGGTATTAAGGAAATTGTGTCAGATGGGTCTAGTATTAGTAACTTAGAAATCATAAAAATGTTTAAGGAATTAAATAAAATGGATTCCAACTCTAAAAGTTGTGAGGCTCTCAAAGCTAAAACAGATGTAAATTCTAAGGAGGTAAAATGGAGTTAGATATTAAAATTGTTATTTCTAAGAAACAGGTAATAGCATTAAGGAAAAAATGCAAAATTGAAGATATTTTATTAAAGAGTAAAATTGAATAAGTGAGAGTTAATATCCAAATGATACATATTAAAATAGAGGAAAGAGAATATTAATTTTGAATTTTAAGAATTCCAAGTTGAAAATGATATTGAATTTGGACAATATAAATCTGAAGTTGATAATTTTTCTGAGAATAATGAAGATAAAATTATTATAAGAGATGAATTTTATCTAAGAAAGAATTCCCTAATAAGTGAAAGAATAATGGCAAATATTATATAAACAGTAATCACAAATACAAAAGCTTATCATTAGAAATGAAACTTTTATAGATTAAGTGGTTTTGTTTTCACAAGATATATTGTTGGAAGATAGAGATTTTTGTTTTAAAAGAAGAAATTTTAAGCTAAGTGAAAATGCAGGGCTACTGTATGGAATAAGTTTTCATAAGAAATATGATTGTGAAAAATTATTTAAGGAGCAAAGTATAGTAGGTAGATTCAGTTTCTGTCATCTTGTAGCTAATGATGGCCAAGTGAAAGTGAAATATTTAATTTATAATGATGCACATTTAGTAAATATAGTTTTTTTTTTGTCAAAATCTCATAAAATGTGTAAATCAATATGGTTACAGGCATGAATATTCAGTTCATAGTAATGATTTTCTTTGGCATAAGAAGGTTGTATTTTTAAACAAACAAAAACTGAATGTCTTAGTCAAAATCTATGTAATTTATACAATATTATTGATTTATTTCATAAATATCTGTCAAGATGAAATTTGAAAGTGCAATTCCTATATTAGTAATTTTTATTATATTCAAGAAACATGTTTATATATTTAGGATTTTAGTTATTAGAAAGGGGTCTTACAATTCTAAAAGTCCTATGTCTATTATATCATCATGAATCAAAACAATATAATATATCTAATTTAGTTTATTATTTTAAGCCAATAAACATATAAACGTATAGTGAGTTTTCCCTGTTTTAGTATATTAGTTGTTATAAACTAATTAAGATAAAATTCACATTTACATAAACTTAATTTTCAGAAAGTATTTCTTATAAGATTAGTTAGCAAATGAATATAAATTGGATTCCATGTTAGTCATCTGCAAAAATATAAATTTAAAAAAAAAATTATTTAATTTATGTAAAGATATCTGTAAGATAGACAAAAAATGGGAGAAGTGCATACATGATCAACACACCAGATGGGCTGAAAGGGACATATTATGCCCAAAGTTTACAGTAGGTGTATTGAGACTGATTAGCATTTCTTTAACCCCTGTCTATATAGATAAACATTGCTATGCCATTTTTTTTAAATTTGATGTTTATGACAATAATAAATATTGGTAAATAACTTATTTGTTAAGGAAATATTTTAATTATAAAATTATATTCCCTTTTAGAATGGAGTTGTATCATGCTGTTCAAGTCCATTTAGTTATAGTGAGATAATTTTTTTTGTAAAAGAAGACAAATTGTAAAGATTAGTCTTAAACGTAATCAATATAACATATAGTTTAGGATAAATAAATTTAAAAAGACGAGAAGAACAATTGCACCCGTCTTAAAACTAAATAAATACCTCTTAATTTTTTTATATACATTTTATAATAATTATTTTCATCCATTTTTATAATTGTGCAAGTATATATATATTTAGAAAAATTTACTCTTGCAAAATTACATTCACATTTCAATTTATTTATATATTTTGTTTTTGTATTGTTTGTTTTGAGTGCCAATTAAATGTTTAATTTTTGTAATATTATTTGTTTAAAGTCAAGATTTGTTTACATGTTGGATTACAAATAGAATAGAATATTGAAATATAATGATAGCTGTATTACAAATTGACTTATTGTTACTAAACACTTTAATTCTAATTGTAGCCATAAATTATGTGTGTGTGGATAATTTAAAAGCAGGATGGAGAAATATATATATTTTTGTACATAAATTTTATTTAAAATTATTTATTTGGAAATTCTGTATTTATTTTACAAATATTTAATGCTGTATTTAGACACTGGAAGGTTCTAAAGGGTTATCGCTAAAGGGTTATCATTTAGTGTGTGTGTGTGTGTAGATCTTTGCAGTTAACAATGAAAATTGGATATTATGAGACACCAGAAGCTAGATATTCTAAAAATAGTATGAAAATGCCGATGCAATAAGTGGGGACATTTTTTAAAGAGTTTATTATTATTGTTGTTGTTTTTTTTCTGATACTTTTCTGTTTGGTTAACGAAACTCTGCTCTTTTATTCTCACCAACATAATGTGTCAGCAAACAAGGAATATATATATAGCTAAAAGAGGTCAGATTGTTTGAAGGTCATCAAACCTCTTGTGTTTTATTTTCCAGTTTATCGTAGAAAGTTTTCCAAATTACAAAAAAAAAGTATGTTTAGAGAAGAGTAAACACCAAAAAACAATAACTTATCTAAAATCTTAGAAGGTAAGGAGTGTCAACAATGTAATCAATTAAGCAGTTCTTAGAACTACCAATTTGTGTCTTATATGTAATTTAATTATCTCCATGAAAACAGTGTTTGAAAAATAAAATAAAGAAGTTTTGGGACTGTTTATTATCCAAAGTAATAATTTAGTCGATGAAGTTTTTACTATCAATTTCCTCATCAAAATCGGTGACCGGTGCAAGAATTGAAAATAGTGTTGCGAACTTTAACTTATGGAGGATTTTTTTAAAAAAAAAAAATACAAATACAAAGGTCAAAACATACTTCAATTAAGATTTGTTTTCCTTTGTATATATTTTTGTTTTACTATTCTCCATCAAAATTTACAAAAGAGAGAACAAGTATTTGATTTCCTGTTTAATTAAGAAATATATTCACCTAACACACACACGTTTACATATTTATTTATTAAGGTAAATAAGTTAATTTGGATACATAAAAAATAGGCAAGAGCTTCAATTAATAGTACTATTCATCATCATCAACCATTATCAATCCACTGCAGAATGAAGGTCTCTGCAAATTCAATCCATCTTTTCCTATCTTTAGCTTCTCTACTCCACATCACCCCTGCACACTTGTACTATTATTAGTATTAGTTATATTCAACTTATAATTATTTATTTTATCATTCTAATATATTTTAAATAGTGAATGAATTTATCAATTATTATTTCATGATAAAATGATGGTGTAGAGTTTATAGAGCTAAATAAAGTCATTGATATAAATATTTTAAATAAAACTGTCTTTTATTTACTTGTGTGTTGGATCCTGTACTTATCCGTTTCTTTGTCAATGTCAAGATTTAATAGAGTTGACGACTAAATGTTCTTTTGTATTATTTTTTAATTTGGCAACTTAATTTGGAGATGCATATTGTACTTATAAACAATGAGGATTGCCAATTCCTCAACAAGCTTTGTGATAAATGCTTAGCAATCCTCATTGTTTATAACTGACAAGCTTAAGAGTATAGGGTCATGTGATCTATGACTCTTATTTTGGCATATTGTAGTTATTTTGAAATACTTTTTCATGGGAAATAAAATATATTTAATCCTAAAAAAGACTAATATAATTGAAGGATTAAGAGAATTATTCATCGGAGGAAATATATAGGTTATCTCAAATTGTTTAATTTTTAGATAAATATTAATTTATATACTATTGTTAGCTTTTGGCTAATACTAAAAGACTAAAATAATACATCGCATCCAATTATGATAGTAATAATTTTTTATGTACAATTTTTTTAAGTGGAACAATTAGAAGAAATATTCTCTAAATATGAGAAGTATTGTAAATATTATTATTATTATTCTTTTGTAAATGTAAATAAAATATGAATTTATTTATTTTTAAATTGACTTCCTATATTTTCTTCATAAGATTACGTCACTTATCAAAAGTTCATGTCACTTAATTACATTTTATTTATTTTGCTCTGAGATAATGGAAACTATATTGAGATATACTTGAATTTAATAAACAGCTACATCATCGAATATTAGGAAAAATTAATTTATTAAAATAGATTGTTTATTCATCCAAAGTGCAATTCAGTTTCAATAAAATGCTTCTGTCTGAATTGTTTAACCCCTTCCCCCTTTCATACTGTTATAATATATATTGTATATATGTAATAATTAATTAAATACTTCATAAATATATAATATAAAAACTTATATCACATATGATTCGGTCAATAAACCTGACATCATTAGCTACTTGGAAGACTTGTTGAGATCATATTAGTCATAACAATTCAATTTTTATTTAATAAATAGATTTATAATGATCAATTTGATATTAAAGACTAAGCATGAATGTTACTGGTAATTTTATTACTAAAACTTTAATGTTAATTGATAAGACGATTAAATAATATTCTTGATTTCTCAAAATCAATTAATTATTAAGCAAACATAGCATACTTTTGGTAGTGAAAAAACGTATTCATGATATGGCTGTATTAAAATATTATTAGAAAATGTGACTACAAATAAAATTTCAGTAAGGACTCACTTTAACTCTATTTAACTTTTTATTAATATCGGATGGTATATTAATTAATGTGTCATAACTATTAATATTTTTATTATTTGTTTTCTTACTAATAATGTTAATGTTATGTGGACAATTTGTGATCATTGTTTGTTTTGTGATTGAAAAATATAGAGTTATTATTGAGATTAACTTTTTCATGTGCTAATTATATATGTTGTTATAAATTAGCCTTAATCTTGTTGCTGGTGGAGATGACAGAATTAGAATCAATATACATAGATCTTGTGCTCTTGAGTTCACCAATATTACCACAGCAATAATAACTAAGATTATTTTTTACCTATATTTTAATGTATGTTTTATATATGTTACTACCAAAATGTGAAAAGCAAGCATTGTATAAAATGCCTAGGCTTTCTATATAATGTGTAATATCATTGGGCAAAGTATGAGATTTCATTTTATTTTAATTTTTTACATATTTTTTCTTGACAATGTATAGATAGATTATCTAGGCATTATAAAGAATGACATATAACTTTTTGACAAAGTATAAAAAAGGCTTTTATTGAAATATAGTGCAAAAATGTGTAAAATACAAAATATAAGATATGGAGTTTTCTACATAAATAGTTTTAAAAAAGCAGTGCTGAATTTTGCTACAATATACACTGGAATGGCATTTTGAATTGCACTTAATTACCCTTTTTTAAAATACAAAAATACTTTAAAGAATATTGCAAAGCATAACCACCCTGCTTTTGACTCATCTTTAACAATGTTTTTTTTAATTATTTACATTTTATTAGGTCCAGCCCAAAATAAAATTAATTGTAAAAGAAAAAGTGTTAAATGAGGCAAAAGTATGATTTCTCCCCTTTTTTATCCCCAATTTCAATATACATGATGTCAGTTATTTGTTATTGGGGAGAAAATATTAAATGAAATATATAAAAAATAATAATTAGAAATTAATAAAAAACTGTAATTAAAATTTTCTCTGTTTTTAATTTTTGTTCATGGGATATATGCAATGTACAATGAACACACATCAGCAGTTATTCTCAAAACTGTTAGAGTCATTTCAACTCCAAGAGAAAAATTAAAAGAATAAAATGAAATAATAAATGTTATTGCTAGGAATATTTTATACCTGCTGATTTTTTCTTTTGGAATTTTATAGAATGGCTAGAAAATGTGTGAAAATCTGTGTTTTATATTTGGAGATCCTATTTTTGGCATTGTATAAAATGCCTAGGCATTCTATACAATGCTGATTTTTATACTTTGCTGGTAACATACATAAATTAATAGTATATTTGTTTTAAAGATAACCATTTAATTAAATTCAAAGCATATAAAGGAAAGATTGTGGAACATATATGGAAGCAGAAATTCTTGATTAAAACAAAAATTAACTTTACAAATATATAATTAAATTTAATAATATTAAATTACATTTCCAAATTAATAATGAAAATAAATCCTAGATCTATATTTTATATCAATTCATGACCATCTTAATGATATATATAAATGATTCTATGTTCTAGGTAGTTTCTTAATTTAAATAAGTTGGTAAAGAATTGAATGACAAAATAAAGCATAAGTAATTTATACTGCTGAATGCTGGAATATAAGTTTACTGCCAAGTAGCTTACTATAATGAGATGTTGATAATTAATTACTCAATGTATGTAGCAGTATTACAAATCAAAGACTATTTCCACTAGTAACTTGCATTTTTAAAACATATTAAAAGCAGATCACTATTTTCCCCACATAAAATCATTTTCGTGATTAAAAACTTGATTAAAAAAATAAGGAAGTAATGAACCAGTAATATATATCATTAGAAAATCTAGAAGAATCATCAATTTTAATCAGAGATGCAGTAGTGAAACATTATTGTATTTTTATTTAAATTTGAAATGTATAATAACAATTTAGTTTGATCCTTCCAATCTATATAATATTTGTTTTCTCTCTAAAAAGTTATTAATTAAAAAATAAGTTGTTATGATATATATACTGAATTAAATATTTTCATGGATTGTTATTATAATAAAGGACAGTAATAATTAGATTATATCTAGCTAAACAGAGATACCTTTTGCCTTTTGATGTTGCCAGAAAACTACTAATTGAAATTATACTGAGGCTAAACAAGTTTTCTCTATTAATCTATAATAACTTTTTTAAAGGTTTTTTTATTGAAGTAAAAGGAGTTCCTCATTTATTTCAAATCTGAGTTTGTTAAATGAATTTAAATCCAGAAATCTATCTTTATAGGTGGAAGAATGTGAAAGAACAGCAACTTTCTTGACATTCTGCAAATAATAATTTTTCTAAATTTCTCTAGAAAATTGTATATGTTGAATTAAATATTTTTATGGATTATTATATATATACACACACAAAGTATATAGATCATTAGAGGTTATTAGAGAATTCTCAATAAAAAATTGTTTCCTGGCAACATCAAAGGGTAAAAAGTTGTCTTTCTTTACGTGGATATAATCTCTATTTCTATTCCTTATAAGCTATAAAATCCATGAAAATATTATTTTTTTTTTTTAACTCTCTGGAGAAGATTCATTATTATTTGCAGAATTCTTCTGCATTCTCACATCTATAAAAGATACCTCTCTGGGTTTGAATCCTTATAACAACTTAGGTTTGAAGTAAAATAGATCCATTTTTACTTCAATAAAACCGTGTAACAAAAGAGCTATTGTATATGTTAACAAAGAAAAAAACTTTAGTCTCAGAATTCTCCATAAGTAATTAATCACTTCCTGGCAATATCAAAAGGTAAAATGTCTCTGTTATATGGATATAATCTCTATTCTTTATCAATGTAAAATTTATGAAAATATTAATTTCAACATTCAGAAATAAAAAAAGACATTTGCTTTGAAATTATTGTTTTGTATTCATGTCTTACAATATATTCAGTAAAAAGGTGCTTTTTTCTATGTTATATATATATATAAATCTTTCAATATTTTCACTTACTCTCCATGTTTTAGACCATGGTTATTATATAGACTTCACAAATAACAAAATCATATCCACATTCAACAATCATCAGCAAAAAATATTTAGGGAAGTTGTACAAAATTTTAAAAAATGAGATTGTATTAATAAATGTTATGAAACATTAAAATTACTATCCCCATGGAAGAATTTCCTCACACAAAAGAAAGCCATGTACAATTAAATTGCCATGTGACATAATTAATTTTTCTGCAATAACCACATGATTATTTTATCCAATTGAGAGCGAATGGTATCTTGTCAAAACAGTAATTTATTTGAATTTTATTTTATTAACCATGGTTGCTCACAAAAATATGATTTGT
This sequence comes from Epiperipatus broadwayi, assembly GCA_028023455.1. Lineage (NCBI taxonomy): Eukaryota > Metazoa > Onychophora > Udeonychophora > Euonychophora > Peripatidae > Epiperipatus > Epiperipatus broadwayi. The sequence continues at coordinate 90,480 of JAQFVV010000619.1, forward strand.
AAGATATCTTTTACTCATGAAAACCATTTCAATATATATATTTTATATGTATCTTTAAAAACAAAATCTATTGGTGCATACATGCAAATAAAATTATTTTAACATATATTTTTAAATGTGTTTATATCATCAGACAAAAATAAAAATGATTTTAAAAATTATAAATATTTTAAAGTATTAAAAAGTATTAAATATTTTTATAATGATATTAATAAAAAAAAGTTGGTAGTTGTAACTTATGCCACATGTGGCCGCTGGGTGACACTGCACTACCATCAACAAGCAGCAAGAAGCCTGCAAGTGATAAAAAATAAAAATAAAAACACTGAAATCATAAAAAAATGCCCGAGGCAATGTATATCAAACAAATACATCAAAAGTACAAATTATAAAAAAAAAAAAACAAGAAAATGCTATAAAATTCAAATTAAAAAAAAACAACAAATACGACAAACACAGTCCACCCACCCCAAATCAAGAATTCATCACTTAAATTGAAAAATAAAAATGCCTGAGACAATGTATATCAAACAAATACATTGAAAATATAAATTAAGAAAATGCTATAAAATTCAAATTAAAAAAACAGAAATCGTGAAAGTACACAATCAAACAACAATGGAGGAATGTGGGAAAAAGTCCCCTCAAATCATTGATGGAACTACAAATTAAAAAAAACCTGAAATAAGTCAAATGTAAAAATGACCCCCCCTCCAATGAAGAATTTCTAACCAAAAGTAGCTGAAATGGAAAATTGAAATGACTAAATTGTACAAATTCTTCTAAAATACAAATTAAAAAAAAAAACCAAGAAAAGTCTATGAAATTCGAATTACAGCAAAAACAGTAAAACTATAATGAAATGTCTAAAAAAGTAATGAAGCCTCATTAACTGATAATGGGAGATGGCATAGTTTTCAAAAAATATACTAAATTTCATCATTGTTTAATTAAAGAAATAAAAGACTTTCAACATTTTCAAATATGTCTTTGCCATCACATTTCAAAGCAGGGATTTATGTATGCTAAAAAGCAATAAGAACATTACACCAGAAAGATTCTAACTGGCTCCCAAAAATTTATCAAATTAATTTTTCTCTGCTTTCAAATTATGGAAAGCATCAAAAATAAGTACTTTTCAAAAAGATTCTAAAGCAGTGATTAATATATATATATATATATATATATATATATTAATATATATATATATATATATATATATATATTACTAAGCAATGATAAATGTACATGGGAACTTATATTTATCAAATTAATTATATTCTGCTTAGAAATGATGGAAAAGCACTTAAATATTTTAAAAATAGATTTATAGAAATCTTCAAGAAAAATTCTTACCCAATTTTTGTCAAGGCTGATTTGTAGCAGATAGTGTTATTATTTTTGGCCTTCTTGCAGCACATGTAAGTAATAATGTTCAAATGTGCCACCTCTTGGAGGAAAATTTATGAAGAGAAGTCTTTTTTTCAAACACATTGCACAGATGAAAAACAGTGGTTATTTTGTTTAAAAGAAAACAAAGATTGCATAAATTAACAGCAGGCTTTTTTATAGAATTAATATATCAATTAAAGATTAAAAAAAAGAAATCTAATCGCAGTTCAATACATTACATGTCACAGTTTAGTTCCACAAAAAAAAAGAATAAACAAAAAGAAAGTTCAAATTTTTACGCTTTCAGTGCAAAATTATTGGTAACAAATTATTTACAGAGACATTCAACTTTTGAGGATTATTGAAGTAAAATTATGAAGAGAAGTCTTTTTTTCAAACATGTTGCACAGATGAAAAACTGGTTATTTTGTTTAAAAGAATAAAACAAAGATGGCACAAATTAACAGCAGGCTTTTTTATGGCAGCACACATCACAGTTTGTACTATCAAAATGAAGTGTGATGCAATAGACATTTCACATGAAAAATATAATTTTTGAGCCGACAAATTTAATCAAAATGTAACTGAGCTAGTCGTTTGAAATATCTGTTTATTTTTATTATGAGATATTAAGTAATTTGTACTCTACAAATAGAAGTTGTTGAGATTATTTTTATTTTTTGACGGTGTTAATATGGATTATTTTTTTCATCTGTGATGTGTAATATATTGAACTGCGATTAGAATTCTCTTTTTAAATCTTTAATTGATATATACATACAGATTTAATTCTGTAAAAAAGCCTGCTGTTAATTTATGCCATCTTTGTTTTATTCTTTTAAACAAAATAACCACTGTTTTTCATCTGTGCAACATGTTTGCAAAAAAGACTTCTCTTCATAATTTTCCTCCATGAGGTGGACAATTTGAACATTATTACTTACATGTGTTGCAAAAAGGCTGAAAATAATAACACTATCTGCTACAAGTCAGCCTTGAGAAAAATTGGGTAAGAATTTTTCTTGAAAATTTCTATAAATCTATTTTTAAAATATTTAAGTGCTTTTCCATAATTTTAAAGCAGAATATAATTTGATAAATATAAGTTCCCATGTACATTTATCATTGCTGTTTACATTTGACTTATTTCAGGTTTTTTTAAAATTTATACTTTCATCGATGATTTGAGGGGATTTTTTCCGCGTTCCTCCATTGTTGTTTGTTTGTATACTTTCATTGATTAATCACTGCTTTAGAATCTTTTTGAAAAGTACTTATTGTTTATGCTTTTCCATAATTTGAAAGCAGAGAAAAATTAATTCGATAAATTTTTGGGAGACAATTAGAACCTCTCTGGCGTAATGTTCTTAGTGCTTTTTAGCATACATAAATCCCTGCTTTGAAATGTGATGGCAAAGGCATATTTGAAAATATTGAAAGTCTTTTACTTATTTAATTAAACAATGATAAAATTTAGTATATTTTTGAAAACTATGCCATCCCCCATTATCAGTTAATGAGGCTTCATTACTTTTTTAGACATTTACATTATAACAGACTTTTCTTGTTTTTTTTTAATTTGTATTTTAGAAGGATTTGTGTGATTTAGTCATTTCAATTTGTCCATTTCAGCTATCTTTGGTTAGAAATTCTTTATTGAGGGGTTGTTTTTATGTTTGACTTATTTCAGGGTTTTTTTATATTTATTGTTCTATCGATGATTTGAGGGGATTTTTTTTTTTGTTCCATCGATGAGTGGGGGTCGTTTTTACATTTGACTTATTTCAGGTTTTTATTTATTTATTTATAGTTCTATCAATGATTTGAGGGGATTTTTCCTGCATTCCTCCATTGTTGTTTGTTTGCGTACTTTCATTGATTTCTGTTTTTTTTTATTTAAATTTTATAGCATTTTTTTTTTTATAATTTGTACTTTCAATGTATTTGTTTGATATGCATTGCCTCAGGCATTTTTATTTTTCGATTTAAGTAATGAAATTTGAATTTTATATCCTTTTCTTGGTTTTTTTTTTATAATTTGTACTTTCGATGTATTTGTTTGATATACATTGCCTCAGGCATTTTTTATGATTTCAGTGTTTTTATTTTTATCACTTGCAGGCTTCTTGCCACTTGTTGATGGTACTGCAGCATCATCCAATGGCCACATGTGGTGTAAGTTACTACTGCCAAAAAGTCTATATATAAAATTTAAACTATAAAGGTAATGGTATAAAATTGCATATTTTCTATTTCAAATTATGTATAAAAACAATTATATAATATTTGATTAAATACAAGTATAATTTATATACTTGTAATTTAGATGTAATCATAAGGACTTGAATACAGACTTTTAAGCTTACACATGACCACACACATGTGAAAAAAATAAATGATCTCCAATATACATATTTCATGTGGATCCAGTAATCATCTGTTGGTTCAAATCATCATTTTTAACACATATATAATCAGTGCTTGGTTTGTATTAAAATATCAAATCTTTTAAACTTTAATAGACAGCCTTCAATCTATTCCCTCTCCAATTCTTCAGCTCCCCAGATCAATGAAAATCTGATGATGGAATGCCCAAATCCTTGTTGATGCCAATTTTAATTATCATGCCCATGTTGACTTTCTGTCATTCTGATTCATTGTGTATATGATCTTATCCATTTAAATACACAGAAGAGGGATGGGAAAGATACAAGCTGAATCTGTAATATTGATTGAATACAAATATAATTTATATACTTGGAGTAAATTTTATTTACTTTGATATCTTTAGAACTTTATTTTCAGTGACTATATCCTGTCAAATGGTTGGAACCAAGATGAAGGACTTTTATTTTATTTTTGGTAAATAGGTATAGTTCATAAGTTTAAATATTGATGATATTGTATAATGCCACATGTTATTATTATTTTATTCATTTTTCTTCTGTATGATTTGTTTTATAAATCAATTTTGTAAATAACTAGACATAACTTTCTGCTCACTTATTTTAATCATGCCCACTTTTCCATATAAACTAAGATATTTACATAAAAAATGCTTTTCTCAAAACATTTAACCATATGTTATATTTCATAAATAATAAAATATACTGAATTGTATCTACTAATTATACACTCCTTAACATTATTACTATATAAATGTGAAAGTTTGTTAGTGGTTGGTTATTTTATAACTCAACAAATTGTACAATTTTCTTTTGGGAGGGGGGGGGGATTACATAGGCCATGGATTTTTCTTTATGGTATTTGTTTCAAAAACTTTGATAATTTTCAGTATACATTGGAATCATAATCACTTTTAAATGACTTTGTAAAAATTCAAAAACAGGACAGGAACTGATTAAAAGATTATAGATATTGGAAAAATTTTAAATGGTATATGACCTGCATATTGAAGTAAATACCGAAGAAATGGAGAGAATTATACATTTTGATAAAGTGAGGTAAAATTTATTTTGTAAATATATTTTAAATTAATTAAATTGATTTGTACCATGTATTTAATTTCTCACTTGCAAGGACAAAATACCATGATGTTAAAATTACATAGCCATTTTTAAAAATTAGTTCATCATGTGAAAAATATATTTAAACTAAAATCCTAAAAGTTGATCAAATTCAGTAGAATAACTAATTGCAAAAATATATATATTTGGAGATATTGCTGTTAATAACTTGTATTATCATTTTATTTACATAACACATAAATGTACAAGCCATGGGATTATCTACATATTGCATTATAGTCTTTCATTCTACTAATATGAGCAAAGTCATGGGTATAATTAATTTACTATATGTCATTTAAGTCAACTTAGAAACACTAGGTTTTTATGAAGAATTTATAATCATATCTTTCAGTTTGAGATTTTCAATAATAAATTAAATTTATATATAATATTTTATAAGAGAGAATTTAAAAACCTCATGTTAATAGCAATTAAAAATGAAATATGTGTTGAATTAGATATAAATAAAATTATTAATTAAAAAAACATATATAATAAAAATTTTGTAACAAACTTGTTCTATTTAAAATTGTATATATATTTTATTCTAATATATCATCTTAAGATATTCAATATATTTTTTTCAAGAATTGATTTTTTTTTTTTTTTTTTGCAAACAAGCACTGAGTAACCTATGTTTTTTTTTTTTTTTATCACAGTGGCTGAATGTACGTATATTAAGTTAGCAAATATACTAAATATTAATATGATATTTAATAACTTTATACAGTTTGAAAAATTGCAGAGATATTTACATAGATAGGGCTTTGTTGAAAAGTAGCAGCAATGCTTAATCTAATATAATTATTGTAAAATGTCAATACATTGTTTCCTATAAAATTTTAAAACTTTGAAAGACTTGTAACTGTTAAAAGAATTAAGTTGAAATTGCAAAAAGAAAAAAACAACCAAACAAACAAACTTAAGAATAATAATGAGTGCTTTTAAAACTGCAAAGAAGATTCAGTGCTGATCTTAGTCATTTTAAATCTATGTTTTTAATGTATGAAAAACAATATATGCTTTGAAAAATATAATCCTACAAATCAATAGATGATTTATGAGAAAATAATTATTTAAAAAATGAAGGAAAAAAATTATATTTTTAATAATGCTGAAGAAATGCAAAGGACTACATTATTACTATGTCCATTTAATTGACTTACTTAGAAATTTAGTCAGAGGTATTCAATTTATTACACTAGAGTAATTCTTTATAATCTTAAAATGGAAAGGATGTAAATCCTGAAGCAATCTTTAAATGAAATTTAAAGTATATCAATCATATTTTAAGACTATTAAAATTTTTTCTATTATATAAATCTATGAAGATGTGACATCTGATAATAAAAATACTTCTATTGCTTTAATATATAAAAATAAATGGATAGAAAAGCTTGCAAAATTTACCATGAAATATTATTATAAACCATTACACAAAAATAATTTTAAAATTTTTAGAAACTATATTGCTTATAGGATAGAAATTTATTAGGGATTTGGAGACTGAATAAACATGATGAATAAGTATTTTGTGCCATTTAAATGTAAAACACAATCTTGTCACAAGAAAAGTATGATTTATATATTGCTTTCATTGATTAGTCAAAGCATTCAAGTAAGTTAATATAAGTTTTGTGGCGATGTTAGAAAATACCTGCTCATCCATGAAAGTTGATTCAAATTATATAACAGCTAAATAATGCTTTTCAAAAAGTTTTATTACTGCTAGTGAAAAATATGAAGCATTTGTAGTAAAGACTAGTGATAATTAAGATTGTGAATTCATTACAACTTTGTTTTCTAATTCTATGATAATAATCTTTAGAACTGTCGATAGTTGGCTTCATGAAATAAACATCAAGATTTATATATGTTTGGTGATGGTATTTTAAATTCAAACTGATTAAAATTAAAAAATTAATTCAGTATAAATTTCTTGTCATTTTGAATATTAAAAAAAAAGATTTAGCATATATTATTTAACAAATTCAGGTGATTTATCAGCCAATGAAAGGTAAAACAATCCTTTAAAAATGTTTGACTTGGATTGATATCAGTTTGAGGATAAGGATTGTTTAATAATAATGGTTTTATTTTTAAATTAAAAAGGCAGTCATGAATACTGATATCATAGACTTCAGTTTTCTGTGATTGTGTTTAACAAGTTAAAAATAGAGTGTAAATATAATCAAAAAATAGGGTATTTCAACATAATGTTATTTTAATTAAAGAAAGATGTATATAGAAATGTTATTTGCTTTATATTAAAAAAAATAATATTATGGTTTGTTGCTTGGATTTGAACCTGTGATACTGGAAGTGATAGGATTGAGTTGCAAACCATGGATCTAGAATTCTAGAGTTCACACGTTAGTTTTATATTGGTGAAATAAAACATATTATTCATTATAAAACATAGGAAGCAAAAAAAAATATTTATTTAACGTTTAGTTTTAAATACTGATGATATATTTTTTAAAAGTATGTTTTATAATAAAATTAAACACGATTTTCATGACAAAGACATATCTCTGCTTACGTTTTCGAGATTATCTTAAAGTATATGTAACGCAATTTGATTGCTTTTATTAGGATATATATAATAATAGAATACCATGGAAAGCTACAATTAGGCAGATTTTGAATTCTTTAAGAAATAAAAGCTTGTTGCAAAAATTGTTAAAAAATAATAACCCACTACGTGGTTCATAGATTCATTGATAGATTTGAATAATTTTAGTAAATCTTTTGGCATTATAACTAATTAATATAAATTGAAGAAGTTAACAGTTACAAATACCTTGGTCAAATTATTAATACAGATGGAAACATAATGGAGGAAATTAATCATAGAATTAAACTTGGTTGGTGTGCTTTTGGTAGAAATAACTTGATACTAAAAGGAAATATGCCTACGTGTTTGAAAAGGATGGTTTTTAACAAATGTGTTTTACCAGTTTTTACTTATGGATCTGAGACTTGGACACTTAATAGAAGAGCAATACAGAGACTTCAGACCACTCAAAGGAGTATGGAGAGATGTATGTTGGGAGTAACAAGAAGAGATCAAAAATGCAATGTATGGGTAAAACAACAAACAGATGTTACTGACCTCATTGAAAAAATTAAAAGATTGAAATGGAGTTGGGCTGGACATATTGCTAGAAGAGATGATAATAGATGGACAATTGAATTTTTAAACTGGATTCCAAGATATTGTAAAAGACCCAGAAAGAGACCACATGTGAGATGGATGGATGAAATAAGAAAATGTGCAGGGGTGTTGTGGAGAAGAGAAACTAAAGATCGGAGAAGATTGATTAAACTTGGAGAGACCTTCATCCTGCAGTGGATTGATAATGGTTCATGATGATGATGATGATGATGATATATAATCTTCAAAGCGCCGCTATCTATATTATAAAATGATAACAGCAATTTAGTGTTTAATATTCTTCTGTATATTTCATAAATACATATATAAATAATGGTTGTAAATAACAAACAATTTCATCCAGGGAAATAATCAAAAAATTACTTAAATCAGATTTTTTTTTTTTTAAAAAAAAAAGATAAATGAAAACAATAACGAGGAACGCAGTTAGAGAATTGTTATTCTGTAGTTTTTCAAATAATATACTTTTTTTTTGTTTTTGGAATATACTTTTTTATTTTTTTTAAAAAAGTAGATATACGTATGCATATAAAAACAAGTCTACACAATCCCTCATTCAATATCTTTTTTCCAATATATATATGTTAAGAAAATATTTAAAAAAAAGTTAATTACGTAAATATTTTTATTTCGACACACTTATTACATACACATATACAAACATCTGTAAGCAAAGTGTAATATTTTAGAAGGATTTAGAAATGTACATAAGGCGGTTTAAGAATATTTTCTTGCTTTTAGTAAATAATACATACCGCTAAAATATAGATAACCTTGTCATGTAAATAAATAAAACCAATAAATGAGGAAAATGTTCCACTTTTTAAATAATAAATCATTTCACTAATTTGTTGTTGCTTATAGACAAAAAAAACCTCAAAGCAAATGTCAGACTTTCTTCTGAAAAAAATGTTTAATGCATAAAACTTTTTTTTGACTGCAAGTTTCAGATTTAAAACTTAAGTTTAAAAGACTTGCTTTAAAATAATGTAAAGTATTTAAACAAAAACTTTACTATTTTCAACCATTATCGATCACATCAGGATGAAAGTGTATTTCAGTTTACTCTAATGTTTCTTTTTGCTACCATTCCCAAAAACATGTAAAGCTCATCTATTCGCATATGGTTTCTTTCTAGATTTCTTAATTTTTTTTTTTGGCATTCAGGATAAACTTTATTATCCATCTGTTGTCATCACTTCTAGCATGATGTTTATATTAGACACCTTCATATTTTTTCACTGGTATTTATGATACCTGTTTCTTTTTCATTTACATATGTTCCAATTGATCTCTTTTTAGATTTCTCTCTGTAATCTTGTAGAATCTGCAATGTTTTTTATTACAAGTACAATAACAAAAAGTAGAAAAATATATTAATAAAAAATAATGTCATTTATTGTAAGTTAAGGTTTCATTAATAATATTTTTAATCTGATTTTGTAAAAATTCAAATGAAAACCTGATTGAAACAACACCATTACTATATAAAGAATAATCGAAGCTTTTATACAAGCATATATATTGAACCGGATTGATATCCAATTCAAGGGTTTTACTGCCAAAATTAAAAACTTTTAATTTTCGTTAAGTTTCTAATGTTAAAAAAAATTTTTTTTAATTATTTAAAAAGAGTATGTGTATTAATATGCATACTTGTTTATGTTTAAAATATATTTTGTTTTTTATATAAAATTAATTTTAAAATAATTTTCTGTTACGGCTTGTTTTTATTTTTTTAATCAATTTGATTAAAAACACCAGGCTTGTTAATTACATTCCTGTCTCTTTTATCATTTCTACTCATTCTAAAAGTGGAGGTTTAATTTTATATTGTTGTTTTTGTTCAAAATAATCTCTGGATAGAATTTTTTATTAGATTGAGTGGGAGATTAAGATTTTCCCTTGCCCTGAGGTATAGAAAATGACAACAAGGACAAGTTTTAGCAGGGAATTAAGCATGAGTATAAATAACACCAAAAATTTCAAGGATTTATTCTAGAGAGCCTTGATAAAGCAAATACTCTGTCAAAGTGATTTGTTTGTCTTCTTGTTTCTAATAGTCATTCTAATTGATCTATTGAACTTCATACTATTAGCAATTCGGACATTTAATTTCCTGAAGAAAATAACAACTCGCAATTGTTAAAAGACTTCATTTCTTTACAGGATGTCCAAATATAATACTCTACATTTTGTCATCATCAAAATGGTATGCTAACTTAAACAAAGGATGAATCCTCTTCCAACTCTCCTTCAATCATGCCATGAACATCTAAAATAAACAGGACCCCACGCCTCTATCTTGCTGCTGTCAAAGAACCTGAAAAATGAACTAACATAAATTGTGCAATTTACATGAACATTGTTTTACCATAAGGTAAATATTTTCTTTTATTCTTTCCAGGGTAAATTTTTTTAGTTAAACCTCTGCTCAATGTAATAAACCTGTATTCTAAATTAATATTTAACCTCATATTTATTAGCTGTATTTTTTTTATTGTATTTTGCCGTGTGTCTTGGAATCTTAGTTTTAAGATTCCAAGTTTGATTTCAATTTTGTTTATTGGAGAGTGACTAGTGAGTTTGTATTATTATATGCCTAACTTTTTATAAATGCTTTAGCAGTCTTATGTATTTTTTAAATGCTCACCTGTAATTATTTTGTTAGCTAATAATTGATTTAAAATGTTGTGTTTGCACTTATGCAAAGCGAAAAATCTTTTGACTGGCGATTTTATCGTGTTTATTGTTCTAGTTCCGTATTTTGAGATTTTGTTTTTTCTTTTCTTATGTCTCTGAAATTGGAAACTGGAATTGTTTTTCTTGTAATTTTATAAGTTGCCAGCAGGAAAATAATATTTATTCCTTTGTAAATTACAGACGAAAGAGTGTTTTATTCTGCTAAAGTATTTAATACCTTTTACTCATAAACACTCTCTGATAAACTAACTTATAAAAATCTAGGAACGTTTATATTTGCTTGTTAGATTTATTTTTGACTTTTATGTGTGACTGAATTTTATCAGAGCATGTACTCAGAACTTAGTTTGTCGATTTATTTATAATTCATTTGCTTGAAATGCTTGGGCAGATGTAACTGGTTTTTTAATGATTTACTTGTCTCCTATTATTAGTTTGGCCAATTATTTGGTTGGGGATTCACCAGTTAATTGTCTGTTTTCCTTTCATTCTAAATCATATTTTTGTTTGTTCTTAAGGTAAATCAATCATCTTTGCTTTGAACATAATATGAGATGCAGTTTCTACTGGCATATGACATTCTTTGTCCTGACACATTTTCCAGGCATAGAAAAGCTCGCTGGCAGTGGTTTCATTGATTTATTTCAAGAACATATTGTTTTCATATCTGTGAATGGGAAAACCAATGTTTAGGTGAATTCTCAGCTGAAAGAAATTTGTTCTCACTCTTTATAATGCTCTATTAGAAGATCAATCTGTCTGCCAGAGCATAGAATTTTAGTCTTTCTGGTACATGCCTGAGCTAACCCTATTTCTTCTGTCATAAACTTATACTTCATAATTTATTTTGCTCTTAAATAAAATTTTAAAATTTCTTTAAACTTAATTTGGCTGACATTTGTCTTAGTGCTTTTATTTTTCAATTGTCTAAACAATAGTTAAGATCTCTTGTTTCTCCCTGAATTTAGTCGGTGCAAACCATTATCATCATCAATTCTGATCATAGTAAATAAATTTTTCCATGTGATGTGTCAAGAATATCTCAGCAATTATGCCCAGATACATAGTGATTTGGTGACACCCTCTGTGATCAGGATATATTGAGGGTCTGGTACAATATATATGTGTGTGTTTCATGTATATATTTTGTTATTAAGTTAAAAATATTAAGGAATTTAAAAAATATTATGTATAAAAAAATAATGTAATTTTATTATTGAAATGAAAATTTTATTATTACCAAAATCACACTTTTCTTTGTGCTTGCCGTAATATCATATAAATACAATTTATCCAAACTTCAAACCCTTTTTAGCAAACTTTATTTGTACATACACCTACGTTTCGACTGACCTGCAGTCTTCTTCAGAGCAAGGTGATTGTGATTTATTTAAAAGATCACAATTACCTTGCTCTGAAGAAGACTGCAGGTCAGTCAAAATGTAGGTGTATGTACAAATAAAGTTTGCTAAAAAGTGTTTGAAGTTTGGATAAATTGTATTTATATAAATTTTATTATGTTATTTAATTATGAGTTGGTATGTGTAAAAAAAGATAGGAATTCAAATCAGCAAAAAAAGTTTAACTTTCTAATTAATTAAAAATCCAATTTATATTAAAAGAATGTAGGTACTAAATTCTAATTTTAGAATTTATATTTTAGTGTAGCATTGTCATTACAATAAAAGGGTGACAAAAGTGTAATTACTGGGGAATTTGATAAAAATCAAACACATTCAGAATTTAATTAAGAAATCCAATTAGTAAAATTTCAAAATTAAATTGATTAAGATTATAATCAATAAGATTCTTTTAGGTAATAAACAAAATAATTTTCTTTAAGTTTAAATTAATTAATTTGGAGAACAGCAGATAACTTCATTTTTGAAATATGTATAGGAAAAAAGAGAATTTTAGTTATTGTAAATTTCTGGAAGAGTTATTGTAAATTAGAGTTTTGTAAACTTCTTGTAAAGTTTTGTTTTAAAGCTGTTAAAGTACATTATGCCATGACAAGTGAGTAAATCACCACAATTTCTCTGGCCATCACCAAGAAGCTGAGTATGGAATCCCTTGGTTTTATAGAATGCTAGGTCAGTCAAGTCCCTGCTTACAATTGGTGATCCAAATTGCTGACATACTATGCTGTCACCATCAAAAGAGAAGCCCCTAGTATATAATGCTACTGGTAAATGACTAAAGCCTCTCTTTCTTTGCTTTAAATAATTTTATATTAATGATTCTGTCAAATAATTTTTTTACTTTTGGGAAATATATGTATTCAAGAATGGGTGTGTGTGCAGCACAACTGTTCCCAAAAGCTCTTAATATAAAATAGATAACTAAAAATAATAAACTAGCTGAGCACTTTCTTTAAATGAAAAGAGATTTATGCTATTTACGTTGGTTAAAATAAATCATTCTGTTAAATCAGAGGGACAGTTGGGTGTTTTGGGCAGAGCTAAAGCATTAGGATCCAGTAGAGAAAAATGGACAGAAAGGGGGCAGAATCAGCATATATTTCTGACTTAGTAAGAAAAATAAATAAATAATATTTGATTTGTTAATGCAAAAGATAATTTTAAAAAAATAAAAAGTAATAGTGTAATTATGAATAAAGAAATGGAGCTGGTAGAAAGCCCAATATATTTTAAAAATCCACAGTTAGTGGGAAAAGAGAAAGAAGTATCTGAGACATGAATGATGATGAAAATGATGATGAATATGATGCAAGAGTTTAATGAAGAATTGTGTCAGAAATTTGAACAAAGCCAGTTAGAACTCAAAGCAGAATTGATGAAAGAAATTAATCAGGTCAAAATAGAAATGATTACAGAAATGAAGGCAATGAGGGGTGAAATAATCTAGGAAGTTAAAACAAATCATGTAGCCATAGAAGCTGTAGTGAAAGATTTGAACAAAGAAAGTCAGGAAAGGGTGATAGTAGAAGAAAGCATAAAGGAAGTGAGAGCTGAATTAGCGCAAGATAGCATTAGGTATAATAAGTTAGAAATGAAAATAATACAGATAGAAGAGACATGCCGGGGGGTGGAGAAGTGTAGCCAGAACAACACAGGAAGAATTACGTCTTAAAAAATGAAGGCATTCAGAGTGAAGTAGAATATAGAATTGATGAAGCGGTGGAAAAAATAGAAAGAGCATCTTTTGATATAGTGAAAAGCAGTGATAGTTTGAATTCAGAAGTAAAAATATGTATAGATATAACTAAGGGTTTAGAGTATAAGATAGACCAAATGGAGTGTAAATATAAGAGTTATGATAGGGAGAATAAGCCAGAGGGACAGACCAAGAGATTCTTGGAGGAAAAATTTAGTATTGTGACATTCAAGGCCGAAGCAGGAGAGAGTCCATTAAAACATTTGGAGAGCCTAACTGGTTTGTTTCAAATACAAGAGTGGCAAGAAGGAGATAAAGTTACACTTGCTAGCAGTCACCTTCAAGAAACAGCCTTGGATTGGTGGCACACCCAGTATGCTAAACCATGAACATTTGAGGAGTATAGGCATACCATCTTAAGAACCTTTTAGAGTGAATCATGACAGGATGGCATACTCGGTAAGGTATCTAAAGAAAGATATCCCAGCATTTATGGAGAAACTCTCATGCAATTTTTTTTAAAACAGGTGGCAAAACTTGAGGCTTTAATGGTGTTTCCATTGTCGGATGACCAAATTATAAGGACAATCCAACACAACATGCCCCTGCCTGTGCAGCAAATGATGCTAAGTAGCAATGGTCACATGGTGGAAGAAATGGTAAAATTTCTGACCCGAGTGGATTGTGAAAATTTGGTTCGGGGGCCTATAGATTGATATAGGAAAATAGATCAGTATAATGATCAGAGTGTACATAAATGGGAGCCACCTGATCAAGCATAATTGTCAGTTAAACAAGCAGAATAGTAAAGGAAATAAACAAAAAGGCCCGGAAATGGACAATGAGCACGAATATGATTATTCTAACATCAATAATTTGATAACTTTAAATCTGAAACTTCTATTTAAAACTAAAATGGTAAATTAAAAATAAATGAAATGTTTTGTCAAATTATAATGGAGGCTTCATAAAATAAAAGATTTTTTTTCCTCCACGCACAGATTAATAAAGAAAGTAGTGTAATAAAATAAAAGTTTGTTTTGAATACCGTAAGTTAATAAAAGGAAGTAAATAAATTGTTTAAAATAATCAAGATAAAAAAAAAATCTGTAGTAAAATAATAATGAATGAATCATAATAAAGTAAAATAGTTTTTTCTGAGTACATGCACATTAAAATAAAATAGTTTTGAACATACGTAAGTTAATAAAATGAAATAAATAAAAGGTTTAAAGTAATCAAGTCCAATAAAATCTTTGTATAATAATAAAAAGCAGTAAAATGAAATAGTTTTCTGAATATACACATGTTAAATAAGGAAGTTAAAGTAATAGTTTAAGAAAAAAATAATATTGTAATATAAATAAATATGGATAATGTTCGTATGGGTTTAAAAAAAATAATAATATCACAATATAAATAAATATGTAAACTGATGTCTGTGATAGTTTAGAATAATATGTAAGATTAAATAAATATGTAAAATAATGTTCATAATGGTTTAAAGATAATATTTTAAGATTAGTGTAAATAAATATTTTAAATAATGTTTGTAAGGGTTTAGAATAATATCGTAATATAAATAAATATGTTTAAGATAATGTTCGTATGAATTTTTAAAAAAAATAACGTAAGATTAATAAAAATATAAAGTCAATCTAAGTGTATTAAGAGTGTATAAGTATACATGTGTATATACACGCACATACACTGGTAATATTTGGTGAATACGATACCTCATGATGCGTATCTGAAATGTATTTATCCAGATATCCTTTTAGGTTATTTTCTTGGCACTGCTGCACCTCATGATGCATGCAAGAAGGGATTTATTTATTATAGATTCCCTGTAAGCAAGTCTAGTAATAACTTGATATTTCAAATATTAGTAGGTGTGTAATTGTGCTGCACATATACACATGTAGGAATTTATCTATAACAAAAGGGAATGAGGGTAGTATATAAATAACTTTAGTTAAGGATAAGTTTAAAGCTGCCGACTGGATAAATTTTAGTATCCATAACAGACTTGTCAGGGATCATTCCTCTTTCCAAAGCGTAAGTCGAAAATGGACAGTTGAAAATTTCTCCATTCACAGTGACCTTTTCTTAGTCAAGTCCGGTAGAAACCCAGCAAATGAAGCTTTGATTTTATATACGTGTAAGTCGGTTTAAGTCAGCGAATCTGCTTCTGCATCATTTCCAAAAGATCCATGTGCCACAAAATTAGTTTGTTCTGGTGGTAGTTAACCATGATTTAGATGATTGTGAGCAATGTATTCGGCATAGATAGAAGGAAAGGATAGTCAAAACAGATTGCCCTTGGTATGTAAAGTGAAAGCATTATGAAAAGCAAATTTAGAAAATAAATGAATATTTAGAATCAAGAATTAAAGGTGCAAAAGATAAAATGGTCAAAAATGACACATTTTACTCTAAAACGGAGGGGGGTGTAATGTGCCAAGGCCAAATTGGTACATGTATATAAAATAATTTTGTCTAAAAAAAATTATTAAAATAAAAATCTTTCATAAAAGAGTTTGAAATAAAAGTTGGAAAATAATTGATTAAAAGTGGGAAGGGGGTTTTCTTTAGAAAGTTAAACTAAAAGTTTTATAAAAAGAAGTTTTTCTTAATTAGTATTCGTAAAAATAAATAATTTAAAGTTTAAAAAATATAAATCTCTTTTCATTCCAGTTTATTAGAATAAATGCATATATATGTGCGATGGTAAATAAAAATAAATGTAAGCTTGTTAATAAGAGATATAATAAATGCGTATTAAAATCATATTGAAAAACACATGAAAATAAATATTGAAATCCAAATGTATTTAAAAACACAGTGGTGAGCTACTAATTAAAGATATAAAAACAACACATTTGTAATGGCTACTACTAATTAAACAATCTTCAAAAACACATTGTCAAAGGATTATCAATGAAATTTTGACAACACACATTGCCAGAGAATATTAAAACAAAAACACTTTGCATAGATAAATAGCCAGATTTTTATTGGAGTTTCAGTTTCCAGCCTAGTTTTCAGTGTCAGTCTTGTTTCAGTTCTGATAACAATGCAGTTTATATTATGTATCCAGAAACAGAAACGCAGTGCTGGGCAGCTTTGGGAATATATGCTCTTACTTCAGCCCTTTAGTCCAACAAGATCATCAAAACCTGCCTGTGAAATAATGTCTGCATTACAGCTCAGAAATCCTCCATCAATGTTCAAGTGTCTCCAAGAATAAAACCAATGGATTAGCATCAAATCTCCTCAAGGAATGTCAAATCTAACTGGTTAGATATACTCCATCAGAAGCAGCCAACAACAAGCAATATCCACGTTCCAAAAATCCTAGGTAAAACATTTTATTTTTCTCATTTATACATAGTAGCCACCACTGTAATTCATAAATGCTACAGAGACAAGTAATTTGAACTCTTAACCATGCATAAAATGAACTATTGATGTGCATGTTTGCGAATGTTAGATAATTTATCAATGTCAAATATTATTTTGCTTTCTCATAAGACATATTATATTGTGTTAAATTAAAATGTGTGTGTTATATTAGATTTAGAAAATATTTAAACTTAGTTAATGTTAATTAAAATAAATGGTCTTTAAACTTATACTTTATTTGTTGGTCAATTCTTTTTATCAATTTCTTTTTATCCATCTCTTTTGACCAATTCTTTTTTCTATATTTTATTATTGATTAAAATTAGACTGGGCTAGTTTTGGGATCATTTCGAGCACTGGATTATGAGCCTACTGACCAAATACATTAGTCTGAGACTATCTGGCACCCCGGGGTTTACTCTGAAACAAATAAAGTGTTTGGATAGTAGGGGTTTGAATCTAGCAGCCGAGGTGGGCCATTGTTGATAGTTAAAGCTATCAATAATATCTCCCATTTTGCTCAAACGTGCTGGTTCGTTCACGTAACATTTATAATTAAATAAGGTTATAAATGTATTATGAAGAAGTTTGAAACCAGCCCAAACTTATACGTGTAAGTAAGTCATTCTGTGGATCGATCTGGTACAATATATATATATTAGATCAAATCAGATGTAAACTTTCATTTGAAAAATAAATCATCAAACTGAAATTATTTTATTTTTATCAAGTCATGTCAATTTGAAAGCACTTGATAGTAACAAAAGCAGTAATAAAATGCATCAAATATTTGGGTATAATTTAGTCTGTCTATATTATTAGAATTTTAAGAATATATTGTTAAGAGAAAAAATGTTAATTTTTTTTATATAAAAAAGAATGGAGTTCTGGGATATTTTTGAAAATATTACAAAAATATTTTTAAGTCATGTGAGTAGATAATGTTGACTATGATTTAGAGGATGTTTTCTTTGAATTTTGACTACAATGGAGTTAATACATATAAAGAAAAGACTAATTAATAAATAAATAATCGAAATAAAAAAGATTGAAATAAACAACTATTAATAACTATATTATAATTTTTCATTTTAATCTTATTTTGATTGATTTTTTTATTTATATATTTATGACAACATTATAGACAAGTAAATTGTATTCGATATTTGACCATTAAAGTAATAAAAGAATAGACTGTAGATATGAGTAAAATAGATAAAATATATGGAATTAAAATATTGTATAGACTTCAGCAATTTATTTAAAATATTAATAGAAATCAAATAGATTTTCTTTACATTTTGATTATCAGTATTTAATAAGCTACTACATTAGATTGCGAAATGCATAAAATTTCAGTAAATATAATAAACAATATGCTAATAAAAATATCTTAAATCTCTTATGGCTCATCCACTTGCTATGTCTATCATTTGATTTTCTAACATGAAACCTGGAGTGATTTTTTTGGGAATACAAGTATGTAATTAACCTATAATCAAACTAATCAACCATTCGATTATTAGTCAGTATGTTAATTAATATAGAGCTATCTTTAAAAAGTTTGTAATAAAATAATCAAGAAAAACATAAACTTTTATTTCCCATTATTAATGCATAGTCTGATGAACAGTATTACTTTTGAGGGATGCTGACTTGGTATTTGCCTTGCAGTAGGCCAGTTAAAGGTTGTTTTATTTAAAATACTGCCAACTGTAATGAGTAAATACATTAAAAGTTTTAAATGATTTTGAACTGATTAAACAACTTTATTTAATACTTTTGCACTTATATAGCCGTGTATTTGGATTTTTATTTATCTTAAAGATATTAAACTACTATGGAGAGTTTTGCCTGTTTTATCTTAAGGATATATTTAACCGCAATATATTACTGTTATAAAATAAATAAATAAAGTATTACATAAATAATGTAAATCAAAATTATTTCTAAATGTTTTATTTGTAAGCACATTATTCATTATATAAAAGATTTATTGCAATTAATAAGTTAATTAAAAAATGCTAGCAATTAAATATATATACTAGAATATTTTCATTGAAGCTAATTAATTCCATCCAAAATATTCACTAAATATAGAACTGAGTTTATTATGACCTTAAAAAAATACTTGTTGTTATTCATAATTAAATTAATAACATCAAATATAATACATATTAGCTAAGATATATTACTCATTTACTGAAATAAATCTAATTACTTGTTATAATTGCTAATGCAAATAAACTCTGATAAAGTATAGAGAAAAATTTAAAAAGACTAATTAATAATTCCTGATGGTTATTTATATTTTCTTTTGTTCTTATATTCTATTATTTGATCTACAAAGCTATCTATCTTAGTATAAATAAAATTTGAAATGCTGATGTTAAATAAAGTAAAAACATGTTAATAAGCCATCTGCAACAGTATTTATTTGTTTCCATGAATTATAAAAAGTTGATATCCAATTAAAAATATTTATTGATTTTTATTAGCAATTTTTTAATAAATATGAAAAAATTTGGTGTGTAGTGATGCACATTCTTCTATTCTGTTTAGTGCATGGTGTTCAAATACAGGTCCATAGAGCTTACAGTTGTTTTTAAATTCCAAATAGATTTAGGATATTTTTTCAAGCATATTATCCATAGTTAATTATTCATCTAATTCCGGCTGATCGGTAAATAGATATCTAAGATTATTTATAACTAAAGGATAAAGTTCTCACTACTTGGAAATTGAAAAAGATAATCAATATGACTCCTTTTTTATTACTATTTTATAGGAAACACTTGGAGATAACTTTGCCTTGCAGTGGACTATTTAAGGCCGAATTTATTTTCACTATGTAAAAGAATAATATAGAAAACTAAAATATATATTTGGATTTAAGTGCTTGTGAATATACAAAATTCAATTTTATGACTATTGCAAAAAAAAACAAAACAACGACAATAAAAAAAAAACACTTTAAAAAACAAACAAACAAACAAAAATAATCTAGAGTAAAATTTATTATCGCATTTTACACGCATATGCTCGAGGTAATATTACTTACGTAATCAATGTGCGTTTAATAAATTTATAATTACAACTTTAAATTACTGTAATAGATTTCTAACTATAAAATCTTTCCATTGACTCATTGTAAATCGAAAGATTTTGTGAGTATTAATGTGTAATAAGAAATGTGGACTTAATCAATGAAGTATTGAATAGCTTCACGCTCGCAGATCTAACCGCTTCAGCTTCACCTATTTAAATAGAAAGTAGGTTGAAGTAAAGAAGGGTTCCCCTCTTTTCTTCCATAGTGTAAGCTTGTGGTTAAACACCTGTAGAGGTCCCTACTATTGTATTTTACATGCATATGCTCAAGGTTACAGCCTCAGTAAATATTATTTAATTTAATCAAAAACAACAACATAACTTTAATTTAATAGTAAATAAACAATTCTAGATCTAAATGTTTATATTAGACCTATTTAAAATAATAATGCAGATATACTGGAATTACATGCAAATAAAATAAATAAAAAATACTTTTTAAAAAATATTTTTTTAATTAGTTCCTTAACCACTGCAATTTTGCCATTGGGGTTAGACATTGGTTTTTTTTTCATTAATTTTTTTTTTTGGGGGGTTTTTTAAAAACATATTTCAAACATAAATTCAAAAATGAAAATATTTTAAAATTTAAAATATTGACGTTGTAAATAAAGAAAAAGTGAGTAATAAAGAGAAATGAACAGTCAAAAGGAAAGATTTCCATTTTGCCTACAAACAAAAAAATGTATTTAAATTAAGTAAGAACTTTTTCTTATATCAATATTTTTATTTAAACTTAACATTCAATTAATGAAAATATTTTTCCAATTATTAAAAGTCAATTTTTAATGAGTAATAATTAACAAAAAATATTAAGAAATTTTTTATCAGAGATGGTTTTAATTTGATATTAACAAATTTCAGTTGATCAATTTCTTTTAAAACACTATTATTACATTAAAATAGCACCTTAATGCAAACATTAAATTTTAATGAGAAACAAATCCTTAATAATATTATTAAAAAAATTTAAAAATCTAAGCAAACAAAGTAATTAGATCTTTAACAAAATATTAAAAAATTCTGCCCAAGATCAATGAGCATGTTTGCTTCATTTAAAAAATCTTTAACTTCATTTAACTCTTAAATTGTTTACTCAAAAATAGTAATAATACAATATAATTATAACTAAAATTTGTAATTTCACTAAACCAACTAAAATATTTTATAGCATTTTTTTAATTAGTAGTATTATTTTACCATTAACAAATGCAATGAAAAAGCAACAGCCATATGAATTGAAAATGCAAAATAACTTTGAGATTGATAGAATAATGATCTTTTTATACATCCTCCGTAAAAATACTAGTGTAGGGATTGACAATCTATATGCCAAAAATAAAGTATTTCTAATGCAGGATTATGATAAAAAATACTTTTAATTTTTCAAAGAGGAGTTATGAGCTCAATATGAATATATTCATTACAGATTTATTTTAAAACTTAAGAATTTGAAATATCCATATTTGGTTATTAACTTTTATAATTGTTTGTGTAAGAAAATATTAATGCGATACTTTTCACTGTATATCTTTGGCTACCTTAGTATAATGCAGAATGTTAGAATTTTTGTTTATAAAGTAATGGATTGGATGCGAATCTGAGTTCCAGAATGTTCCATCATTCTATCATCATTTTAAAATTTCTTATTCCAAGTAATTTCAAAATAAATTGAAACTTTACCAGAAACATCCTCTTCTGCAGAAATTATAGGATTTACCATAAATGTTACAAGATCTCAACTTTTTCAGGAGTGTCTCAATAGTCTATTTAAAATGAGAAGGAGAAGTTATTAATGACAATAAAATTTTCAGTAACTTTTTAAATTTAAGAAGTATAATTTTTTTATTTAGTAAAAAATTAACTTTCAATAAATGTATTACATTTATTATTTGAACAATACAGAAAATTTCTGTCTTGAACTTTTAAATTTAATTCATTACATTTTACTATTAAATCCAAATGAAATCAAAGTTTGTATTCTAATTGTAAGCAAGATTCATTTCTGGACTCTATCTACCAACAAATCTAAAAATCAATGGTGTATTACTTCTTTATTAATTGCAAGGAATCAAGTCATATATCACATGACTTCTAATAAGCTTGTATTACAAATGTTATATAATGATTGTTCCAATAGCTCTTAATAAGCTTTTCAGAATATCCCTATCCTCAGACTGGTTTTATGCTTTTGTCATTTCTCAGTAAGGCACTAGAATATTCAAGCTTTAGATTCAAAACACTATGATACGGATGTCTAAAAATTTCAGATTTTTTAGTTAATAGTAAAAAATTAGATAAAGTTCTGGGCTTGACCTCTTATTTTAAATCTAATGCTCGAATATCCTACTACCTCACCGAGGAATGTCAAAAGCATGAAACCGGTCTGGGGATAAAAATATTCTGAAAAGCTTATTAAGAGCTATTGACATGCTTATTATATAATACTTCTTCATTAAGACATCATATTTTATGAAAGTATGTACATTGCTGCACATCATGCTTATAACTTTTACATTTGTATTATATTTGGAAAAAATACTACTTTTGTGGATATTTTTTTGTGAATAATACAAAGATTTGATGAAAGCTTTGGAAAAAAGAAATTTTGCATACATAGCTATAATAAGCTCATATTATTGTTTCTTTACTTTTTATGCTAGAAAACATAATTGTATCAGTTTTTCTAATAATAATTTTCTTGTACATATTTTTTGAACAATAAATCAAATATCTTTGATCTTTGTTAATCCTTAGAATTTTTTCTTTTGTAGAAAAATTATCAAAAATCAGCTTCCTAATAATACTTAACTAGTAAGTGGATGATATAAAATAAAATAAAAATCAGTTTTTCTCTTTTTTTGTCATAAGTGAGTAATTTTAAGAGACATATCTTTTTTTAGCTGCAGAATTGGTCTGATAAAAATACATTGCTATTAATTATGTTAAGTACGCGTTTCTTTTGATTGTATTAAAATTCTTATGATAGTGAATAGAGTTGAAATGTTTCTTAGTTTATATAGTTTTTAACAAAGTGCAAAGCTAACAAGCCAACATATTTTTTTAAAATGAATTAAATTAAATTATTGCATAATATATTAAAATTACATCTTTTGGTTTTTATTTATATTACTCTTAATTGCTCCAATGAAAATAAAAATAAAATTATTAGCACAAACACATCAAATACTTGATGGACTGAGTTCAGTGCATGCATTTCGAAAAAAAAAAAAAAAGAATATTATAACATTATTTTCTGGGTAGTCTGATATTTTGCCAATCTTGTAATAATAACTTTGAAAAATATATATGGTAGTCCTAGAATTTTCATAAAAAATCGAAAAAAATATTTTTGCTTTTGAAAATCATCTTTTAATGTAAAAATCTTGATACCATAATATATTTGTAGGGTTTCCAATACTGGTACTACCAACCCCGGAATCCCAGTATTACTGAAAAAAATTCAATACCAGAATACCGAAAATACCAACCAAAAAAAAAAAAAAAACCCCAGATATTTTGATATTGATCATAGCTGATTCAAAATATTTTAAAAACTCCTACCAGAGTAATTTACTTTTATAAACTGTATTATTTCTCTTTATTTAATTTTTTACATTAAAATATACCAAAAAATTTAAGCTAACAAAATGTGCACTTTAAAATAAACACCTTCCTTTCATAATGTTCTATTATCATTATTGTTTTTAGTGAACATTTGAAGTACAACTACCTTGAAATTTGATAATTACTGTATATCTTTCAACTTTTTTCAGATTCAATTGTATGACATTTTTGTAATGTTAAATTAGGAATCTATAAAAAGAATAAGGTAGACCTTTTGGCTACATTGTGTTGATCAACAAATGTTTTTGAATTCAAAATCACATAACAGAGACAATGCAGAACATCTATATCTTCACTAAATGAGGCTTAAGAGTTAATACAGACATTATTTTTACAAAAAATTCCTTAGTTTTCTTTCTTTTTTATTCTGTCACTATCCAAAATGTAGGCAAATGTCCTTTTAAAAATATCAGCTATCGGCCCTTTTTTCGATCAAATTTTAACAAAAATTTGGTTGTTGCTTTGGAATGACGGCATCAATCATTTATGCTTTTTAAAAGCCTATTTTTTAAAACAAAAATAATATTTAAATAGTTTTTATTATTTTCTTTTATTTTTTGTTTTGTTAATTTCTTTTAATTTACATTTTGTCAATTTTTTAAAAAATAAATTAAAGAATATTTTGTTTTTTATTTATGTTTTTCTTATTTTGTTTATGTTTAAACTTTGTTAAGTTGTTGGTAGATGAGAGATCAGTTCAGCTGCCTTGCAAGCAAGCAGTGGTTGTTGTGGGTTTGCTTACTGGCCAATGCTTTGACATATGGAAAAAAAGACTTCTTTTGAATAGCGAAAATACTGGTATTTCTGTTTTTGGTATTGATATCACTATTGAAATACCGTTTTTAGACAGATTTTCATTACTAGTAACCCTATATATTTGTAGTAACAAAATATTTGTAAACAAAGTTACTATTGTTTTAGTATTAATGTTAAAACATTCTTTAGGTTTTAGAAACATCTGGATAAAATATATGTTAAAATATTTTTATTTTTTTAAAAACTGCATAATTGTCGTATAATAAAGTCAATATTTTTTATAGTTTAAAAACAAAATGTATTTAAGCACACTCACATTCTCAAAACAAACATATAAAGTAAGATCTGGTGCAATGAATTAATAATTCCAGAAGATCAATCTAGTGTGATCTATATAAGGTATGAAAACCACTAATTAACTTTGCGAAAAAAATGGAGAAATCAATATTCAAGAATCTAAGATTCCAGATTCAATTCTTATGCTAGTACTGTCACTGGTTAGATTAGCAACACCTGAAAAAGAGAGGAGAATAATACCTCTCAAAATGTTGTACTTATACTAAACCTGTGTGCTACTACTAACAGTTGAATGTACTTTGAAAATTTAAATAAAGTTAAATTGTTCTAACGACTTTCAATACTCAATACTAGATCATGGAAATAATCCAATAATAAATACAATTAATTATTCATATGTTGCACCAAACAGTAAAATACTTGTAATATTTTTTAGACTCGTGGCTTGAACTAAAATCATCACAAAATCAACTATTTAACAATTAAAAATATAAATGTAAAAGAACATATAAAAATAATTACTGTACACATTGTAGAGTTAGATTTTAATGAAAGCCAAAATTCATGTTTTAAAATTAAAATGCAAACAAATATATCTAATAAAAATTCAGATTACTGATTTCAAAACTTTGTGCTTTCTTGGGATATAATTAAACAGAGTACTATCTGTGCAAGCAGTCTTATAATGATATGCAATTCAGTATTTTCCTTAATCTAGTAAACATGCATTACTCACAATAAATTTCACAATATTAGTATTTATGCTAGGAGACTTACAAAAAATTTCTCAAACTGTTGCTTAACATTTTCACAATTAATTACCTTATTGATACTGTCCATAATGTTATAATATAAATTGCTCAGTCTGAAAATCCCTTTCATTACCTGTAAACTTTTAATTCGTCTTTTTTAAGTGGTGTAGATAAATTATGTAAGTATATAATATTTAAAATTTAAATTACTAACCCATTTTACATCTTTCCCTCTTAGAAATGATACTTTTTTACTCCAACATTGATGAATTGTTTGAATATATTTTAATGACTTATGATTAAAATTAATATTATACGAGTATTAAAAAAATTTAAAAAACTGGTAAATATGAACAAATTGTTGTCTTGGGTTTGTGGGTTTGCTTCCTGGCTAATGCTTTGACATATGGAAAAAACAACCTAATTTTAAATAAGAATACAAAATATGATTAAAATATCTGAATTTTTTTCAAAACTAAAATGCTCTGTTATTTTATTTGGTAGCACTTATTTAAGATTTTCTATTTCAGTTAATGATGTTCGTCAATTTAGCTATTCAATGTTTTTATTATTCTTAATTTTATTTCAAAATTATTACTATTATTTATATCACCATTTATCAACTTTTAAATTGTAATTTTACAGTTCATCGTTAAAATTATTACAATACATGCACCTAAGAGAATATTTTAAAATATATATATTGTACTGTATTTGTGGTACAACCAGTGTTTACAATTTAGAATTAAAATTATTAATAGTTTTAACAAGGCTGTAAACTTTAGCAATGAGCGTCTGAAAAAATCGTCACTAGGGACTCTGTAGGTCTTTAAAACACATGCTTATGCTAAATTTTTGAAAAGAAAGAATAGTATTTTTTAAAATACAATCTGATTTATTTTAGACAATTTAAGTTATATTTTTTTAGTTAAAGAAATAAAAAAAAAAGAGAATAATAAAATATTACTTTTGATTTTTGCTAAGATTCTTATAGTAAAACAATTAACATTACTTAAAGTTAAAAGCACAACATTCTTTCTCTGTAATGATTTTGGAAACAAAAAATACATTAAATTTAACAAAGTGCAAACAGGATGGGTGTGGCAGACTAAAATCAGGGAGGGGATATAAAAAAGCAAACATAGAAAGCACATGTCTTATATCTGTCAGCTTCAGCTTCTTTTGCCTGGTATTATATATGACATATATGACCTTTAATAGAAATTTGATATAAATTGATTTTTCTATGAGGTCATATAAAATATACCAAGCTATTCTCAACAGTGAACTGAACCATTGTAACATATGTGAGTAGAGAAGAGTTTGTTTGCTGACACTTTCTTCCTTCTTAAAATCATAATTATGTCCTGAGTAAAGCCCATAACTTACCTGAATCTTTGAACCCTAGACTATCTACAGGCTGTAATAAGATTATACAATGAATCTTGCTCAAAATGCATATTAATTTACATAGTGCTATAATTGAACAATTGAAACTTACCTGTAAAAAACTTTATTTCATGTACTAAAAGAAGATCACCTTCGTGAACTATAAATACTATTAGTTGCTGTGGAATCAGATTACTGAAGATCTGAATCCTAAGTACATTAACTTTTAATAATCACTTAATTTTTATCTTATAGTTTATTATCTTAGTAATATTAAAATATTTATTAGAGTTATGAATATAATTTACTTTGTTGTCTATTTAAATTTATTATTAGCATATTATCAGTTAAATTCTATTATTATTATTTTGCCAAATAAATTGCCTATGTCTTATCTAAATATATAATATCCCAGAGAGTAGCAAATTATTTTTTAATAGTGACTAATAAAGATAGGTGGGGAGAGCCAATGGATTTGCATATAGAATCCTGGTATCTGATAAACAAATTAAAAGCTGGTTCTTTCTCCAACTATTAGTAAAATTTAGTTATGTCAAGCTGGGTTGTGTAACTAGGAAAAATAATTACTTTCACAAAAATACCTGACATATTCTAATAAATTAATTATCAGAACGGATTTAATTTGGTCATTGAATATGTAGAATTTACCGATAAACAGTACAATATGCACAATATTTTTAACTGCTAAGCATTTAGTAATTTTTTTAACAGTTATATTTCTAATATTGTTTCTGTAATTTTGCTTCCAAATTATTTCTTTCTGATGTCAATATTAACTAGCTTTCAAACCCAATTTTTTATGGCCATGACTAAAATTATTATAGTGTAAGGAACAGGAAAATCTTTTCAAAAATATGTACTATATTTCCACTGTTAAAAATAAAAATAGTAAGTGAAGTATATTCATAATTAAGTCTTACATAGACAACTATGTCTGCCATTCTGGGATTGATTGAAAGTCGAATTCAAATCCCTTCTAAATTACATTTTAGTAAAACATAAGTTGTTCACCTATAAGCTGTCTTCACACAATCTTAACTAAAAAAAAAATAATTAAACCTATAATATTGTACCTATTGATTAGTAAAAAAGATATCATACTGACATCTCATAACCATAAATTTTTAGGCAATCTCCCATTAACACTTGTCTTAAAATATCGAAATTTCTCCAGCAAAAATGATAATCCATCTTTCTATTTAAATACTAGGATTATGAACTATTTGGTTTTTAGAGTTTGAATAAATTTTAAATCTATATAGATAAATGACATTAAATTATTTTAAAACATATTACTTTAAAAAAATAACTAAAATAATTGTATGAATATTTACAAAACTTCAATAAATTTAGTTAACAACCGGTCAATTGGAAATTAATGAGAAATTATATAAGACAATATATATATATATATATATATAATACAAATAAAATGTCTGTTGATTAAAAACCATTATAATAACAATACTAAATGTAATTGTAATTAACTATTATATACAGTTTTTCAATCCACAGAAATACTTTTGGTTATTCTCAACTACCATTAAATTCCAAATACAAAAAGGAAGCAAACATCATCAACTCAAATCTCATGAATCTTGAATTTTAATGTTAGCAGCTTGTCTATTAATTATATTTATTTTACTTCTATTTATTAAAATTGCCTCCTTAATTTTTCTTTTATTATGGTTTCTTTCTTCGTAAAGAATCTTAACATATTCAATATTAAGTTTAAATTTATATTTACATGTCCTGTCATGATCCAAGAAAACTGAAGCAATCATTAAATCATTATTAATTTTACTTTTCACATTCATGTTCTTTTAATCTTTTTTTAATACTGCATCTCAATTCACCTACATATGATAACATTTAAACATCACATGATCACCTAAGATCTAGGTGGAGTGCTCTCAGCTCCAAGGCTCCTCACTGGTGAAGGCCATAAGCCAAAAACTAGTTTGGTGATATTGGATGAGTAGGCACTAGATAGGGATTTTATGCACAAGCCTTCTGGCATCCATTGATTACTCTGTCATGCTTAGAGTGGCACTACTGTATGGAGAGAGTTTTGCCTATTTATATGATAACATTCATCCACAAAAAATTTGATACACATTACTTTTCTGCTTGATAGGTATAATATTTTTAGAATTATTCACTAACTTATTAAAGTTATTTGTGACATAAAATGAAACATTAAACACATTCTTATGTATATTTTTTAAAAAATTGACTTGAGCATTTGAAATATTTGGAATAAATATCCATTTTTTACTATCAATCTTCAACCTCTTTAAATCATTATAATTATTTTTTAAATTGACAAAAAATATTGTCAGTATGTTCAATCTTATAACCAACTTCAAGCAATTTCTTGGAAAATATCTCAATATTTTTTTAATTTATCATACTGGTAATGACATAATTTTTTTATTACGGAACAAAAAAGATCTGAAACTTGCCTTTGTATGCATAATTGATACTTTTGAGTTACAATTTATATATTCCCTTTTTTGCAATGGTTTGATTATTAATTTATAACATAACATAATATTCTTAATACTTTTGTCCTGTTCCTTTTCAATAGTCTATTTCAATCCATATAAATTATTTAACTCATTTACAAGCAAATTCATAGTATTGGTATTTCTGCAAACAAAAACATCATCTGCATATCTTTTGTAAATTTTTATATCTTTAAAAATACACATATCTAAAATACTGCTCTTATATATAGACAAAACAAAATTGCAAACTTGTGCAATAACAGACAGACCTATCAGACATCCTTTAAACATTTTATAATACCCACCTTCAAAAGAAGCAACAATGTTATCATCAAAAATTTGTAAAGAATCAATAATAGTAAATTTTATCAAATATTTACAAACACTTTTACTTTTTAATCCACATATAATTATTTTTATGGAATCCACTCTATCAATAAAATCATACATTTCTGTCATATGGAAGGAATAACATCATTCTCATAAATCACTATATTTTTAATTTTATGTACAAAGTCAAAAAATAAAGCAATAATATTTTCTCCAAATCCTCAATATAATTAATAGAGAAGTTGCTAATGTTAAAAAAAATTGGGATTTATTGGATTTGAGTTGATGATGTTTGCTTCCACTTTGTTTTTGAATGGAGCTGAGGAGAGTTAAGGAATTAACCAAAAATACTTCTGCAGATTCAAAGACTGTATATAATAGTTAATTACTATTGTATGTATTATTTTATTGTTATTACAACATATATATAAGACATATTTTGCGGGTTCATCCATGTTAAAAAATTTAAATATTGATATACAAAGATTTGCAATATTTTAAAAAAAGCTAAGCTTTCTCCTAAAAATAATATTTCAAAGAAAGAAAGACAAGAATTAAATAATATAAAATTGGACAAATCAATTGTTGTACTTCCCGCTGATAAAGGTAATGCCACAGTTGTTATGGATCGTGACATTTACCATAATAAAATTTGGTATCTGCTTAATGATAAAACTTATAAACTATCAAAAAGAGATCATACTGCATATTTGGAAAAAAACAACAAAAGCCATTATTAATAAATAATCTATTGAAACAGAGATAAAAAATAAAATAATCTCTCATAAAAAATCTTGTGTCTGTCCAAAATTTTATGGACTTTCAAAAATTTACAAACCAGATATCCCCCATTGTCCAATAGTAAGTGCAATAGTATCTCCAACTCATATTTTAGCTAGATATTTATTGGATATCATTAAACCTACAATCCCATCTATTAAATCATATATTAAAAACTCTTTTCATTTTATTTCTGTTTTAAAAAAAATAAAAATTAATGCTAATGACATTATGGTCAGGTTTGATGTCGTGTCTTTGTTTACAAACATTCCAATTGATGAAGCTTTAAATATAATTTCACAACATTGCAATTTACCAGACCATATTACTACTTTGACTAAACATTGTCTCTTGAACACATATTTTGTATACAATGGATAGCATTACAGACTAGTTTTTGGTACTCCTATGGGCTCACCTATCTCAGGAGTAATAGCTGATTTATTCATGGACAATATAGAAACTCATGCTTTAGAATCATTTTTAAAACCTCTCATTTGGCTCAGATACATAGATGACACTTTTATCATATGGCAACATGGAAAAAATAGATGATTTTTTCTTACATTTAAATAATATGCATCCTCATATTAAATTTACAATGGAGACAGAGTCTCATGGAAAACTCCCTTTTCCTAGTCACCAGATCACCAAATAGTTTATCTTTTTCGATTTACAGAAAGAATACACACACGGACAGATATTTACATTTTCATCCTCATCGTCACCCAACACAGATAGTTTCTGTAACCAAAACTCTTTTAAATAGAGCAATTAACCGTTCAGATAAGTCACATCTGAAAGAAGAAATAAATAGTGCTTTATTAGCAAATAGTTATAATTATAAATTTATAAAAAAAAGCCTTATTTCAAGCCCAAAATGAACAAAATAGAAATCAAAAAGATAGTAAATCAGCTATTAGGATTTGTGTTCCATATGTAAAAAGAACTACAGACAGTATTGGACGTATATTAAAACACTATAATATAGATGCAACATTTTCTACTTATCAAAAGATCAGCAATATAATAACCAATCCTAAGGATTCAATCCCTCTTGAATCTCATGGTGTTTATCAAATCTCATGTGAAATATGTAAAGCTTCTTACATAGGTATGAGTAATCATCACATTAGTGTTAGGAGAGATGAGCATGCTAATGCAATTAAACAACACTCATCATTATCAGCACTCTTACTCCATACTATAAATTCAGGTCATAAAATTGATTTTTCTAGTACCAGGATCATATACAGGTGTGATAATCTCTACCAGTGCAAAATTTAGAAAAGCCATTGAGATACTTAAAAGGTCAGATTGTATCAATAAGTGAGATGATACATGCAAACTTCCTTCTATTTGGAAAGATTTTTTTAAAAAAAAACATTCTTAATTTAACATTTTTTGCTATTGGTGGAACTTTAAGGTTTTTTCAAATCAGTGATTGTAGAGCCTCTACAACAGTCTTTCTACCTTTTATCCTTTATCACCCAGTGGATGACTTGTCTGATCAAGTCAAAATGTCGGTATATCAATATTTAAATTTTTTTAACATGGATGAACCCACAAAATATGCCTTTTATATATGCAACCCATGAAAATCTTCATATTAACATATATATACAGTTTGTGCAGTTAATCACTCCCACACATATATAATCACTGCTCAGTTTATATTAAGCAAGAAAATTTTCAACCTTTGTTCACGGACTCCACTCTCAATGCTTTAGAGCATTGAAAATCTAATGATGGAACACCCAAATCCCTTATTGTTGCCAATATTATTATCATGCCCATGTTGACTTTCCATTTAAATACTGAAGAGGGATGGGCAGGCACAGGCTCAAATCTGTAATATTTGAAATACAATAATAATTCATATACTTAAAGTATTAATATAATTATAGGGGATTTGAACAAGAATTTCATGCTATCTTCAATTATCCATTCTATCCCATGCAACCAATACACATAACCATGTACATGTGAAAAAGATAAATTATCTCCAATATGTGTGTTTCATGCCGAATAAGCAATCATTCATTGGTTCAGACCATAATCTCATATATATATATATATTAGTGTTTGGCTTATATGGACATGTTTCAATCTACTCTCTGGTAATCCATCATCAGATTTTTTAATGGTATGGATGGCTGAAGAATTAGAGGTTGAATAGATTGAAGTATGTCCATCAAAGTTTTTGCTACTTTAGTATAAATCAAGAACTGATTTCATATTGTCTTTTGAAGATTTGTGATGATGGCATTTAATTTATATTTATGTATTGAACTATTTCCATCAGTATTGAATGTCCTTAAAAAAATTTAACTTTCTTTTAATATTTCAAATCCATTCAGCTTAGTATTTGCACAATGTTTTGAAAGGTATTATTTTCATCTTCACATATTGTTGGCCTAATCAATGACAGTACTAGCATGGGAATCACACCTGTATCCTTTGATTCTTGAAAATAGAATTTTAAGGTAATGTTCTGACCAACTGAGTATCCCCCCCAAAGACAACAGTAGTAAAAATTTCATATACTGTAGTAAAAATTTCATATATTGTATTGGTCAAAACATGTTGATTCATCTAACATGAGCTGGAACTCAATGAAACATGCTTCAAACCCAGTCAAGCCTGAGATTTAGGTCAGGGACCAACCTGAATTCGAACTCACTCCATAAGTCCCAGATCAAACACCTAATGAATAACATATAATGATGGCACATGAAAATTCATTCTTAAGTCTGGTCCACTAGCAGAGCCAAGAGACAATGAGACATCTATTAACTATGATTTAACTAAAATATGGATATGCATAGCTGTACATTTGGAAGTGGAGAAAAAGGAATTCGAACTATTCAAACAAGTTAGTCAATAACAAATAGTTTAATATAATGACAAATTATATACATTATGAATTAACTGCATACATTAGTATGTGCATGAATGAGCAAGCGGTCTACCAAATGGTATATAATTACATAGGGAAATTCACACTAATGGTTCTCATATTCTCTTTTATCAATTAAATAAGAGTTATATATTAACACACATCTTTGGTGGTTATGGTATTAAGATGCCAATTGTTTATTTAAAGGATTACATAATATTTCCATTACCGCTTTGATTTACAGTTCTGAAACATGGTGACTAACATTATTTCGGGGAGCGTTCTGAGATTCATTACAGATATAAACTATTTTCATCCCATTACGGTCGTGAAAATAAGTAAAACACATTTGAAAACTACATTTAGTTATATGACAAAATATTTATTGAAAATTGTTTTAATTAACAATAGTAAGAAGAATACTTTATTTTTTCCAAGGCATATACACTTAAATATAAAACTAACAAATTATGATGGTAGGATTGTATAATACAACTGAAATAACATTACAAAAACTAGTAATATTTGGCATATATATATATTTTGAGCAGAGCGCAATTTTAATATTACAGCACTAAAATTAGGTCATAAGCAAAAGAAATAATAATATGAAAAAGTGGCGGTACTGACAATGGTGCAACAATAAGAGGAAAACTCGTGCTTCTGGATGAAAAACGAAGTCTAAAACCTCCTTCTTGGGCAATGCTTAGAGAAAAGTGGATAGACATGCCAACATCACCACATTCAGGCCTTTTATGCAAAGAAAGTGGATAAGCATAGCATGTTACAGAAGCCCTTTTATAAGAAATAAAAGGATATAAGGAGAAAATCTATGGGTTCAATCTTGTTGCAATGCCCAGATTAGAAGCATGGAATATATATATATATGAAGGGGGGCCTTTAATTAGAAAGAAGGCCCCAACATACAATAAAAAAGGATATATATATATATATATATATATATATATATATATATATATATATATATATATATATAAATTCACAAAGATGTGCTGAATGTCAGCAATGCAGTATGACTGAGTGTCCCTAATGACATGGAAAAAAGATTCACTGCTTTAATAATAAATGACCTCTGTTTGGATGACATAATTTAGATAAATAATATGCTATGCCACTATCATATATATATACAAGATTTTAGTTAATAACTGAAATAGTAAAATATACATTAAGATTTTACCCTCTCCTTTTCTGCTATTTAAAATAATTCAATCCCACCTTCATGGATTTTACAACAACTGAATATTTTAAGCTTATGATTTTTTTTAAGAGTATGAAAAAAGAAAATAACTAGCAGTTATATATAGAAAACAATTAATAAGTCACCCATTCAGAATTGAATAAATAATATTTTAAACAATTTCAGAGCATTAATTAGCTTGAGTTCTGGATTCACCCCAGGTATAATCCAGAGTTAAAAATAACAAACTTTTAAAGTTGGTTTCTGCACTCCCCTAATACTAACGGACTTATTAATAATGTGAAGGACAAAATGGATCTATCTCAGGCACTCCAGGTCATATACAGCATTTCATGCCCTCAGGCTGTATGCAGCACCACATACTATGGGGAAAAACTGTCTATAATAGAATTGCTCAGCACATGTTATATGTATAGAAGAGCAAAAAAGAATACTGATAACTTCTCAATATTTTTTGAACATGAGAAGCAGGCAGGTCATGTGTTTGAACCCTGCAAGCCCAAAATAGGGTGCTCTGAGGCCAATGATTGTAAAAGAAAGATCAAGGAGGTGTATTTTATTATCAATGATAGCAATGTGATCAATAGACATGACACATGTTTTGCTATTTCAAGAAAATGGACAAATTGATTTACATATGCATTTGCATACATTATTATTTAGTAATATTACAGCAATGGTTTATAATCTATTTTGGCCATAAATATGAGGAAAAAACCTCAAAAGTACTAGGCCTAGATTAATTTAATTTAATTGTTTTTGTTACTACTGACAGCTTCTTCAGCAAATTAAAGCACTTATATATACTATACTAAAACAAACAAAATGTTAACTCATAAAAAACAATCTGGCAAGCAAATTAATTAATAATGCATTATCTCATGGAGTTTTACTTAAAAAGAAGAAAGAAAAGATTTTAGAAATTCAACTCATCAGATTGCTTAAGATTGGCATATTAATAATAACTAAAGTAGACATAAAATTAAGTAATAAATACATATAAATAAATAACTGCACCAAAGTTAAAGAAAGTTAAAGGATATGAGATAGGATTAAATAAAAAAATCATTGGATAGCAATTTACATTTTATATATTAATTAAAAAGAGATAAAAGTAAACAATATGTTAGGAGAAATCTTGATAGTAAAATTTGAGATTACACAGACTAGATTTATTTTCAGGCAGCACGAAAGTCATTACCTTGTACAATTTTAAAGTCCATTTTCAAAATACAGTATTTAATGGATCCATGTGAGTTCTTGGTGACAGCTAGCTTCCATTTAGCATTCCGGCTTTTCTTCATTTCAGGGTAGCAAGATATTACAGCAGTGGCAGATGACCCCACAAGGGCCAGGAAGGCTTTCTAGTAGATCATCATTTTTAAGATTTCAAACCAGCACGGGTTATAACAGCACAGTTCTTTCAATAATAGCTAATCTTATGGTTGTCAAAATTGACCCATCTTATATACTGCTCAGGTATTTCTGGAATGCTTTTAATTTCTTAATTCTAGCTCTAAATCTAATCTCTGATCTAAAAAAATCTAACTTTTTCTTTATCCATTGTTTTTGAAGATGCAATCATAAGATAATGTCTAAAAATAAATTCAAATCTATTTTCAGATTAGAAATAGATTTTACAAAATGTTTATAACAAAAGTACAATTATTAATCTTAATCCCCATTTTATTTTAAGTAAAAACTTTAATTAAAAATTCCTTCCCAAAACTAAAACAATATTATATTCCCAATCTTTAATTATTTTTAGACAATTAACGATTGCATCTTCCATCTTGGATTTTACAAAATTATACAGTTTAATAGAAAAAACAATTTAAAAAGAAAAAGTTTTAAAATGATGTAATATAAAGTAATTAAAAAAAATCAATATTTTGTTAGTATTTTTGCTCCTATAATATATATATCTGAGCTGCACCTATGTATTTTAATGTGAAGAAAAGAATTAATAAAAAAGAATTAATAATAATAAATATTGAAAAGTTTTAACTTTATAAATTTTAGGTGCACATCTCAAATATATACATAAAATATACACACTAGAGGAGCGGAATGGGATATAGGATTTGAATACAGGTTACTAGATGACACCATGAAACTCAATTTTAAGCTAAGATTGAGTGCTTCAATACTTACTTATGGGTTCCTCCTAATTTCTCCACTTTCTTCTATGAGCAGAGTTGATTAATGGTTACATTATATACAGGCACACAAGGTTGACTTATGGGTTTATTCACCACTGATGTGTGAGCAGCTTCTTTAAATTTTCTTCTTTGTACCTTTTCTTCCCTATCTAATATTTTTATATTTGGTCTACTACCTTTGACACCTGTTTTTAATTCTCTAAATCATCAGATGTGATCTTGTAATCACTTTTCAAATGGGCAACTAGTTTCACCAATAGACATTCTTTGACATTCACATGATATTTCATAGATGTAGATTTTGCTTTTCAGCATTTTAAGTTTAGGCTTTGTAGATGTTAGAATTCCTCAGTTTGGTATGGCTCTGGAAAACTATTCTGATGTCATACTGATTAGAGATTTTCCTTAATTGGTCTGCTATTTTTGATATGTATGGATACACTACCATATCAATAATTGTTTTTCTTTTGATGGTTCTTTTTGTTGCCTACTTAAGGTTTTATAATAACAGATAATGGATAACCATTTTTCATAAAAGTTTGTTCTACATGGGTCTTTTTTTATATTATCAAATCTCTGGTTTCTGAACAAACATCTTTTGCTCTGTTCTATAGTGTATAACTACATATTTTGTGTTTCTGGTATGATTGAATGTATATGCATAATATTTTTCTTTATGTGTGGATTTTCTGTAAACTGTAGTTTTGATGTTGCCATGAGAGAGTTTTGTTACAAGAACATTTAAAATTCCAATTTTTGTCTTTTGTTCTGATTCGATTGCGAATTTAATTGAAAGGAGGATATGTTGTTAAAGTGTTTTCAGAAAGATTGTAATAATGCTCCACCATGTGGCCATTCAACAAAATGTATTATCAACTACAACACAAATTTTTTCCAACAAATTAAGAATGCTTATGGACTCACCATTGTCACCCCTGATTACCTTATTATTTCTGCAAAGCAGGCATTTGGAAAAGACTTTACAATTGAACTTATAATGGCATAAAACTTTTGTAATATAAGATCGAGTGTATTGTAGGCTATACTACACTCAAAAAATATATGTTTTTGGTTCTGTCCTGATTTGTGGCACAACTCAATTATAGTGTCAGTACTAATTATGTTTTTTATATAGCTCATGAAATATAATGTTGGAAATGACCGCATGTTCATTTTGAGTAGAAAATTAAAAAAAATTGGTCTCAAATATCCAATACTTAAATGTATGTATTAACTGCTTATTATTAGTGCCTAGTAATGGCAAATCTAAGTTGTAATTTGTGTTTGTATATAGAAGTATAGCACCATTTATCTTATGGCAAAGTTATGTTAGGGTTAGATATTGATTTAATAAATTCTAAAATTGTGTGAAGATATTTTGTATATGGAAGAAGTTTGTCTATAAGTGTTATTTTAAGAATGATTTCTATTGTTGTCATCAATGATAAAAGATTATTAGTTTTTGTATTGTAAATACATAAATGGAATGTAGTCCTAATTCATTTAGGTTGCTATGATACCACATTTGCCTGAATGTGAAGATCACCATTTTTCCCCATAAAAGTTTTATACACTGTGAATACATCTTTAATGTAAAGGATTTTGTGATGACTATAATTGGTGTATAATAAGTAATTTTTGTAATAATCGGCATGGTTATAAGTGATACTTTCGACTTTTAATATAACTAATATATATATATATTCATGGTTTACTATAAGTTTCTGAAGAAAAAATCGTTCTTGTCAGAAATATGGGACCAAAGGATCATTTGTTGATACTGGCTAGAGAATATGCATTGCTAGACACTAAAGTGTACTAACTCTCCATACACTGTAGATTTCTTCTGGAGTTTCCTGAACTCAAACATCAAGATCTAA
>JAQFVV010000619.1:130037-234450 GCA_028023455.1 Epiperipatus broadwayi
CAAACATCAAGATCTAACCCAGGATTAATTTAAAATATCTATGGAAAATGTGTGCCTCGATTGATTTTATTTTGTCTTGAAAAATGGAACATTAAAAAAAAAACATTTGACAGAGAGAACATTTCAATTTCATGCCATTCTGATTTGTAATTATTCATTTTATTCGTATTAGTTGCTTAGTCATTGTTATCCATTTATGTTTTATATGCTTTGCTGTGTGAATGCATTTCAAAAATAATTATTTTAGTTTTTGTGTGTTTGCTCGTGTATATATGTGAATTAATTTTAATTGTGAAATAAATTGTTAGTTTTAATTCAAGTTGTCTGTTTGTTTTTTTTTTATTTAGCAACTTTATCATTTTAGCACATCAATTAAGAGAAAAATATATTTTAATTAAAGAAACTGTTTAACTATTGAACAAAATTGCTGGGATATTTTGTAA
This sequence comes from Epiperipatus broadwayi, assembly GCA_028023455.1. NCBI lineage: Eukaryota > Metazoa > Onychophora > Udeonychophora > Euonychophora > Peripatidae > Epiperipatus > Epiperipatus broadwayi. The sequence continues at coordinate 130,481 of JAQFVV010000619.1, forward strand.
ATTGAGGGATCCTGGTTTTTGAAATTGATTCATTTAGCTTGGTGCCCTGATAAATAAATAAAATGCATTATTTTTTTTATTGAAATCAAATTACTATTGAGTGAAAAGAAAAACTTATTTCAAAATATTTGTATTAATTTTGGGGGGATGATTGAAAAATATAAGGTGCATCAAATATAACATGTATTAGGTTCAATCAACTTTATTATTATCTACTTTAGATGTTACTAAAATTTGAACTTGTTTAGTCATGTTTAAAGGTGATCCTTCAAGATTATCAATACAATAAAATGGCTTCCCAAAGTTTGGGTAGTTTAAATCACTTTTACCTGAGTTACCATACAATAAAATGGTGGCCCAAGTAGGGCCAGGTTAATCTTTTTATTCGAAAATTTGGGACAAAAATGATTTTCCTAATGTGTGTCTCGATAATATATATATGAGAACACACTCTGAAAATATTAAGAAAAAGGGCAATAAATTTTAATGGATATATGTATATATTTTTAATACATTATAGTTTATTATTTATACATTAATGGTACTCCAATAAGTATGTGCCCAAATAATATATATATACTTTATTAAAATAACTGCTTTGACATATGAAAATAATGTAATTTAAAATGGAAGTTGAAACTGACACTTGGAATTTATTGTGAGAAATAATTAGTAAGTAGTAACGTCGTCATACGCGAGTTAGAGGGTTAAATAAACAAAGAAATTAAAATCGACATAGATGTTGGTTCAGGCAAGTACAAATATTTATAAAGGGTTTTGCATGGTTATGGTAAGAGTTGATGCATTAAATTATGTATCGGACTTTTTTAATAATAATAGTTATTGTTTTTTTATTCCATGCAAAAGTCAAACAAATAAGTAATAATAGATATATAAATTAGATGATCATCAGATCAGTTTTAAAAAATTGGAGAAAGAGTCAATCATGTACAATTCTGTGATGTAAGAGGCAAAAAATAAAAAAAATTAAATCCGCTGTATCAACTCTACCCATTGAGGATATAAAATTGTTATATGACCTAGTCAATGAGTGTCAAAAAAATAAGATATCAAGTTTAAAAAAACTCTACAAATGATGAGAGAAAATAGTAAAACAATAAGAGAAGAAGATAACCATATAATAGAAAGATTTTTTGGGAAATGAGAGGGATAATTTGGTCAATTGCAAGAGGAGAACAGGAAAATACAGAAAAGATAAATAATAAAATAATAGAAAATAAAAAATCAGTAGATGAGGTTCAAAAAAATGTAGTAGAGGTAACTGCAAAGTTAAATGATGTAAAATATAATGTTAAAAAATAATAGATGAGAATGGGCAAGTAGGTGAACTGCTAAATGCACTGGACATAAGTACACATGAGCAGTCAAGAAAACTCTTAACCAATATTGTGTAAATTTTCTGGAATTAGAACAGATGGATACAAAAGCAGATAGGATATCCTAACTTGACAAAATAAAAGCTGAACAAGAGAAAATACAGAATGTGAAGTTGAAAGATCTAGAATTCAACCATCCTAAGACTGATTATGAGGAAAATGAAATAGAATCTAAAATGACAGAGCTAAAACATTAACTTTAAAGAAATCAGCATCAGTATAAAACAGTTCTTAAAAAATGGGTGGGTTTAAAGTATAAACAGTTGAAGCTTCAATTTACCTATAGGTGGATGTAACTATGATCCTGCCTTTAAGATGAAAGAAGAGAATGATAAATTTTTCTGATCATCTAAAATAAGATCATCAGCATGACTCAAGAATTACTGGAAAAGGGTAAAGACTAAATCTTAATAAAATATAAAAAGTCTAAAATGTTGATGATCCTATAATCTAATAAAAAAAGGATAAAGGAATTGTTTTGAAATAAGGCTATAGGAGGATAATAGTCATTTTTACCATTTTATATGTAATATAGGGTATATGAGCACAGACTTTCACACCACCCACCTCTCTCCACTCTATCTAATAACACTGATACACCTAAACACATATATGCCGAAAAGATAAATAATCACCAATATCCGTATTTCATGCTAAACCAGCAATCATCAGTTGGTCAAGACTATCATCTTTACACACATATATAGTATAAGTGCTCAGATATATATTAAGATAGACTATCCTCATAGTTTAATGGACAGGCTTCAATCCACTCCACACTCCAACTCTTCAACCGTCCATCCAATTGAAAATCTGATGATGGAATGCTCAAATGCTACCCTGAGGCTGAGATTATTGTCACACCCATGTTGACCTAAGGTCAATCTGAACCCCACATGTACAGGACATAATCCATTTAATACATATGCAAGGATGGGCAGACATCTCTATAATGTAATAACTGAAACACAGGCTTGTTATATACCTGTGGCTATATATATATATGTAATATAGGGTATATGAGCACAGACTTTCACACCACCCACCTCTCTCCGCTCTATCTAATAACACTGATACACCTAAACACATATATGCCGAAAAGATATGTGTTTAGGTGTTTCAGTGTTATTAGATAGAGTGGAGAGAGGTGGGTGATAATCTTTTCGGCATATATGTGTTTAGGTGTATCAGTGTTATTAGATAGAGTGGAGAGAGGTGGGTGGTGTGAAAGTCTGTGCTCATATACCCTATATTACATATATATAGCCACAGGTATATAACAAGCCTGTGTTTCAGTTATTACATTATAGAGAATGTCTGCCCATCCTTGCATATGTATTAAATGGATTATGTCCTGTACATGTGGGGTCCAGATTGACCTTAGGTCAACATGGGTGTGACAATAATCTCGGCCTCAGGGTGGCCTTTGAGCATTCCATCATCAGATTTTCAATTGGATGGACGGTTGAAGAGTTGGAGTGTGGAGTGGATTGAAGCCTGTCCATTAAACTATGAGGATAGTCTATCTTAATATATATCTGAGCACTTATACTATACATGTGTGTAAAGATGATAGTCTTGACCAACTGATGATTGCTGGTTTAGCATGAAATACGTATATTGGTGATTATTTATCTCTTCGGCATATATGTGTTTAGGTGTATCAGTGTTATTAGATAGAGTGGAGAGAGGTGGGTGGTGTGAAAGTCTGTGCTCATATACCCTATATTACATATATATAGCCACAGGTATATAACAAGCCTGTGTTTCAGTTATTACATTTTATATGTAGAATTTTTTTTAAAACTAATATTATGATTTTTACAATATCTCTAGATAACAAATGCCACAAGTTTTTGTTTTGAGAAAGACAACTTATGGTAGCAGAAATGGAAATATAAGGCTCAATTTTTGAAACTCTTCAAATATAAAAATAGAAACTTAAATCCACGTAAGATGGGTTAAATTAATAAAAAAAAAATATTTTTGTGTGATTTAAAGAAAATTTAATTTGATGAGATTTACTGATAGCAAATAAATCTATACACACTAATCAAAACATCAATTTATTAGTCTTTTTAATTTGGTCAGGTCTGTAAACTTTTTAGTTTTTGTGAACTTATAACGTGGTTACTTTATATATATTTTCACGGTTTACTGTAGTTTCTGAAGAAAAGTCGTCCTTGTCAGAAATATGGACCCAAATGATCATTTGTTGATACGGCCAGAGAATAAATCTTGCTAAACACTAAAGTATATTAACTCTCCATATACTGTCTAGATTTTTCCTGGAGCTCCCTGAACTCGAATGTCAAGGCCTAACCCAGAATTAATTAAAACTCCTATGGAAAATGTGTGTCTCGATTGACTTTATTTTGTTTTGAAAAATGGAACATTTCAAACGGAAACTATTTGACTGAGAGAACATTACGATTTTATGTCATTCTGATTGGGAATACTAAAAAAATAAAATATCATGGTAAGACTATTCTTTTTAAAACTTTAAAAAAAAAAAACAATTTATCGAAAAGGCCTTAAGTCAGTGCAATCTGATTTCTTTGCTAATATTCATTTTATAAATATTAGTTGCTTAGTCATTGTTATCCATTTATGTTTTATATGCTTTGCAGTATGAACGCATTTAAAAAATAATTAGTTTTAATTTTTTTGTGTATGTGCATGTATATATGTGAATTAATTTTAATTGTGAAATAAATTATTAATTCAAGTTATCAGTGCTTTTTTATTTAGCAACGTTTCTTTTCAAATAGTCATTTTAGCACATCAATTAAGTGAAAAATATATTTTAATTAAAGAGATTGTTTAACCATTCAACAAAAAATGCCAGGATATTTTGTAAATTGAAGGATCCTGGTTTTTGAAATTGATTTATTAGTATGGCACCATGATAACCAAATTATTTTTTTATTTAAATTAAATAATTTCTGTGTAAAAAGAAAAAAACTATTTCAAAATACTAGTGTTGATTTTGGAAATTTGCACTTGTTTAGTCTTATTTAAAGGTTGTCTCTCAAGATTATTGGTACAATAAAATGGCTTCACAAAGTGTGATTGGTTTAAATCATTTTTACTGAATTATCAGCATAATATATATTAGGTCTGAAAGAATAAAGGTAGAGTTAGAAATAAATATCCTAGTTCTGCTTTATATATCCATGAAAAGATACAGGCCATACTATTAATTTTGATGAAGCTAAGATTGTTTTCTTTGAAAAAAATGAAATAAAAAAAATTAAAGAATTTTTATTATTAAAAATTTATGATTCTAAAGCAATTAACTTATTTAAAAGTTCTATTAATATTAAGGGTGTATGTGATGTAAATGAAATTGTAGGTAATGTTTAGTTCAAATATGTTATTTTATTGTTTTTTACACTTGAGATGTCTGCTTGCAGCAGTGAAACCATTCGTTATGTTTTAGAGTTTATATTTCTGACTAGCCTAATTGAGTTGTGAATTTGGGGTAATTTTGAATATTTTATTAATTAATTTAGCTTAAGGCTTTAAATGTTTATATATATTATTTTGACATATATATATAACATTGATCAATTTTAATCATAATTTAAGTTGATCAATATTTTATATATTATAATGAAGACAACATTATGCAACAATTTAAAGCTTATAAAATTAACAATCAAATTATATATATATATTCTTCAAAAAATAAAGAAAAATTCATTGAAAAGAATGAAAATTATTATATAATATAGTAATCATTAAAATTCCTTAAAATATTTCAGATAAACTCAGACCCAGGGTTCATAGAGCATATTTTTAAAAAATGTAATTTGACAATATCATTTTTTAGAACTGATTTTGTAAATAATATTTTATAAATTTGTTTTGAAATAGATTATTAAATATAAAAACATTAAACATTTTTTAAAAAAAGCTTTGGAACATTTAATGAAACCATCGTGATGTTTTTACATTTTACAGAAATGATAAATTTTGTGTTAGAATTTTCATTCATTTATTAAACAAGTATAATGTAAGAAGTGTATAATAACTTTATAAAGTTTTAAAAATATTTTAAAATTTTATACCTTAGTTAGAAAAGCCTTTTATAAATATATAAAAAATATTTTTAAAATTTTCAAAGAATAAAATGTACGTTCTAAGCTTGAAATGTTTTGACTAATGTCATCAAAATTGACTTGGGTTTTCTTTTACATTTATATTAGTAAAGTAACAGGTAAAATATAAAATTTTAAATTATATAAATCAATGAAATACTGAATATTCTGCATTGCTAATCTAACAGTTTTGGTTTTTTAACATTGCCAAATTAATAATTTTTTTATTGTAAAAAAGTAACAAAAATTTGACAATAAATTTATGACCTCCTTCATTATAAACAATCAATGTTTTTAAAGTACCCAGATTACATTGAAAACTGAAAAATAAATTAAACATTAATATTAAATTATAATTTTTAACTTATTAGACATATTTTTGTAAGTTTAATATATCTTATAACATTATTACCTTAATAGTAATCAAAGACAAATATTTATTGATTAAATTTTCCTTCTTTTATTAAATATTCATTCATTTCATTAATAGCACTTGTAATTAAAATCAAAATTAGAAAGTCAAAATAATTATAATGACTCTACAAAGTGATCTGTGAACTTAAATATTATTAACCATATTATCTGAGCCTAATCCTAAATTCTGTTTGACATTTTTTTACAGATTTTTTTTTTTTTAAAGACATCAACACCCTTTATAAATTCTACTTTCTATTACAATGTATTCTGCCATCTTTTCCTAATAAAAGCAATTCTATCCCCCCCTCCTTCAGAATGTTTTGATGTAAAATTTTTATAATATAAATAGTATCTGCACTATCATGGAACTTTTTTTTTTGTTTACCATAAAATACAATTTTTAAAAAATCTAATACTTATTGTTAATTTTACATGTCCAATATATTAAAAATGTTTCCTTAGATTAAATATGATCACATCCAGAAAATTACTGATATAAATTTATAAGTTCTCTATATTTAATACTTATTGTAAAAATTAATACAAAATCTTTTTTTTTTAAAAAAAACCTTTTTCTTTATCTTTCATTTAGTTTGTAAATTTCATGTAATGCTTTTGTTTTAGTAATTTGTATGTTTTCATCAGCTTACCTCTGGTAATCTTTCTCAAGCCTTAGCAATTAATAATCACCAATGTTAATGACTAGAATTTTCAATAGCTATTTTCTAGAAAATAAAATCACAAATTATCTATAAGCATGGTATGCATTTCAATTAGGAATATTATTTTACAGTTATTTCCTGCATAATTTTTAATTTAACTTTAAAATGAGATTATGTTACCTATTTTGATGTACTATATGCATTATTTTTAATATATATGTATAATAAAATTTAAGTGAGAATGTATTGCTAAAATAAATTTTATTATCTATAATATTGCTATTCACAGTGCTATATATAATTCTAAAACTATGTCTATATAAAGGCATATCATTTTATCTAGATTTTAGAAATTTTAAATTTATAGTAAGTGAACTTATGGCATTGTGTTTGTGAATTCGACATTGATGATACATTTTTATTTCTAAAAAATAAGGATTAGGATAATTTTACAACAATTAAATTTAATATTAGCTGAAATAATGTAAAACAAAATGCATTAAAAAATTATGCTTATTATTTTAAATATAAAAATTGATTTTAATATTCACATAAAAAGAGAAAGTGTTATTCTGATTTAAAAAGGGTAATATTAGATTTGATACATAAAATTTCATAATTATTAATATTACATAAAAGAACAAAATTGTATTATTAAAGATTAATAAAAAAAAGTCTAGATATTGTGATTTTCTGAAGATTAAAAATGTGAGTGACTATTGAAATTAGAAACTCATAGTTATATAACTTAAAATTCTGAAATGAAAGATTATTATTTTGAGAGAAATAGTAATTATGCAAAAATATATGCTTATGCAATTAAAAAAAGAATAAAAATTATGTTGAAAATAAAATAAAATAAGTATACAAAAATTTGTTGCATAGTAGAAATAGCTAATATTACCACAATGCAACAATTTTTGTAAACATTTGCAATTATTTTTTTGCCAAAAAAAAAAAAAAATTAAGGAGATTCTGGATTAAAACCAAATGATGAAAGACTAAATTTTTCAGAGAAAGAAAATTATAAAACAAATTTACACATGCATAAACAAATTTTAGTTGGATTGTGTATTAGTTTATAATAAATTTTAGAATAACATAATAGGTATGTGAACAGTCAAAAATTGAGTTTTAAACTTTTTTTCAAAAATTGATTTTATATTGTGAATTAAAGTTAAACTTTAAAATTACAAAAAAATTTAGAAATGAAATGAGGTGTTAATAAATTACATCTTTCAAAGAATGTTTTTTTTAAAATTATTTAGATAAAAAAATAAGTATAAACAATAGTGTTATATCTCACCTTGCCCCCAAATAATGGACTAGTCCTGATTCCATCTTATCTTGATTGGATTGAGCATTCATTATCATGATCCAATATGTATGTATATATATATATAAGTAATACTTTAAATAATAAAATTTTAATATTAAAATTTGTCAATAATGTTATCTATTTCAATTTTGTTTAAATTGATTGTTTTTAATTTAATAAGTAAATAATATATGTCCAATGACAAGAATGAGTCAATAGGGGATGTTGCTCACTGAATCTGATTGCTGTCATTAATGAAGGAGATCTGTCCATAAATAATCAATCTATTTGAAAATAATAACAGACTGGAAGCTGTTAGAATTTAAATCAGATAATAGGCAAGCAGTTAAAGTACAGTTAGAAGTGTCATCATAACTACCCATGAGGCAAATTGTCACAGTACATCTGGAAGTGTAGGTAGTTATTAGGGCACCTAAAGTTCCTTCTTTCTATAGTTGCACAGAAACTAGAATGTGTACCTCACCAAGAGTAGCAGATGGAGATATAACAGTATAAATAATGTAAATACACACTGGATATTTGTTTATATTAATTATATATTAAATGTATTTTACATGCCTGTGTTAATATATAATCACGAGTAAACATAATAAATAGTAAAACAAGTGAGATTATAAATTTAAATTAAAGAAACAGTAAAAGAGAAAGTAATGCTTAACAGGCTATCTAATTGGTTGATGTTAAGAGTTTAAATAATTTTTCATTCATTTTATGTATACGCCATTTAACTGAAATTTTTTTTTTATGTCTGTTGAAAAATATTCTAATTTATTGGGACCAAATTTGAATTCAAGCTATAAAATCTTGTTTGTTGTACACCTTATTCCTCATAATTTTTAGCTTTTTCCTTCTTTCTTTTAAAAATCTATAGTTTTATTTTTCTATCTTATCTTTCCATAGTTTTTTTTTATATATGTCATTTTGTTAATGAAATCTTTTTGTCCTCAGATTCTTTATTCTTTTTCACAGTAAACATAATTTCTATCTTATCAATCTATATATTTATTTAACTTTTATCTTTGTTAGTTTTATATATTTTTATTTATTATGTATATGTTAATTTTACCTAAAGCATGCTAAGATTATAATTAGATAGGTTTATCAGTCCAGCTTGAAACATGCTTAAACATTGATAAGTTTGCTAACTCAGTACAATTTATGCTACTAACTTATATTTAGAAGTTTGTCATAAACATTAATAAGATTTAGTAAAATATCCTACAATAGGAATGTTAATAAGAATGTGTTTATATCAACACACTAAATATCTCTTCAGTAGTGACTACTTTCAAATGATGTTTTGGTATGAAAATAGATTCAGCTCACTTCATAAATGATTTTCTTGTTTTTTATTTTCAATTTTTCCATACTTTAAAGTTATTTTCTCATTGCCTTAAATTTTTTTTATAATTTTCAAAATATGATAGTTTGATTGTGTTTTAAATAACATTTCTCTTCTCATTTAATTTTATATATATATATTGAACCAATCGATGTCTAATCATCATCGATGCTTCATGTGTCACCATCTACACTAACCTCCTAGGGGTCCGCAATTTAGACCCTGCTATAAATATATGCTATTCACTCACACACTGTATGCCGAATCATTCTAAAGATTAGTGAAATTGATCTTTGTTTAAAAATGAAAGAGGCTGAGTGATGCGTATATCTAAAACTAAAAATTTAATAAATTTTTTTAAAGGAATAGAGGTGGTTTGATGAGATAAACAATATCGGGCTTTTAAAATTATAAAAGGACAACAGAACTTGTGGGAACATTTGAATAGATTGAATGATGGGTAATGCAAGTTTTATTTTTTGTACGTTTGTATTAACAGTTGATAAACTTTTTTCTTGATCAGTTGATCAATTCTAGTAAAGTCGCAATGATGTGTTAAAGATAAAGATTCATTTCGTAAAATACGTTCAGTATGTTGATCTAAAAACTGCTTTTCTTTAAAAGCTTTATCGATTCCCAGAGACGTAAATCAATTTGTATAATTCATTCTCGTAAATATTGCGCATTGTTTGTTCCTTATGTATACTTAGTCTAGAGACGCTGTGTCCAAACAATGCCTATCAAACATATGTGATGATTTTAAGATTGTAAATAAATGATTGAGACCGTACATTTATATTTATTTGTCAAAATGATTAATGTTAAATTATCGTGTATCTTTCTGTAATCCGAATCTGTTCCGATCTTGTAGATTGTTTGTACATCCACAACATTTTATTTGTAAACACTTGTAAATTGACATATTAACCCCGCACAACTTATAACACATTCTATAAAACGGTATTTATTCAATTATTGATGTAATGGGGATTTTATGAAACAAATCCCAAGTTTTCAAAATGTATAAGATCCCTCCAAGCGTGAAACAATTTTGTAACATATATATGCGTTTTCTACATTTATTAAATATATATATTCATGTAAATCCTGGTTTGTTTTGAATTATTAGTTTATAGTTAATATTTAGAACTATTTTCGTTGGCTAAGAGCTTAGCATTAATAAATAAGTATAATAAATGTAATTCCTGGGCTACTCCGACCTCGATCATCATCATCAGTCTGATCTTATGCTCCACCGCTCTGCTTATGGGCACGGATTTAAAATAATTTTACTGTGTCATCAGAATTGTTGTTCATTGGGTCAGAGATTCGAAGAATAGGCAAATAGGTTAGAATTCAGGATTGTTCCAGACCTGTGTATCTCGAGCATGATCGGATTCGAGGTACTTTTGCTTAGGATTTGGAACCTTGTTAAGTGAGCATACTGTTTTGACCGGTACAATATATATATATTAAAAAACTTAAGCAACAGTTTTGCTTTAAAAGTGTTTGTCTTTTTAAAACCTGTTTTTTATTATATAATTTGTTAAATTATATATATGTTTATTAATTATTTGTAATAAATGAAAGGACTTATATATAAAAGCTAATAGTGAGAAGGACAGTTTTTTGAACTCATTCACTGTTTGTACACTGCAGGATACAATATTTTTAAGCTTATTAAGAAAGTTTATGTCACTATTAGTATGAAATCTAAATACCAAAAGTGACTGCAGAGTACAATATTTTCAAGCTTATTAAGAAAGTTTATGCTTAAGTAAGTATACCATTAATGCGTTATCAAATATCAAAAGTGACTTAATTTTTTAAGTTGTAGATAAACTTGATGAAGAAATATTTTGATTTAAGTTTGTAAAAGTTTTTTTAATTAACTTATTTAAGCAGTGAATTATTTTTCAAATTTTAGTACTAAATAAAGAAATGTTTTTGCAGATGAAATTAATATTAATCCTTTTATTTAAATACAGATATACTTTATATCTCTGGAGTTCAGATGTAATTATAAGAGGTTTGTTATCCAATCTATCTCATACAACATACTCATAACCACACTCCTGAAAAGATAAATGATCTCCAATGTACATATTTCATGCTGAATCAGCACTCATCAGTTGGTCTTGATCATCATCTGCCACACATATAGATTATTTATCTTTTTCATATGTGTGGTTGTGTGTATCAGTTGTATGAGGTAGATTGGATAGTGAAAGAGAGTTTGAAAGTCTGGGTTCAAATTCCCTATATTAATCCTTATGTAAATAGAATTATAATAATGAATTTAATAATACAATGCATTAAACTAGTATATTCAAAGTTTTTATTTTGAATATTATTCCTAATTGTAAAAAGTTTTTGACATATAGAATATTAAAAAAAAAGTATTCTTTAAATAGTATGAAAAAGAGGGTATTGTTAAAAAATATATTTAATGATGCTTTTGGTAGGTAAATTCAATTAGTTGTATATATGCTCAAATTGGAATATTTACATTTTGTAATCTGTATTTATAAACAAAAGTAATGAGGAAGTTTAGAAAATATTTATAATTTAACAATACCCATTGTCAACTTATAAGGCTCCAAAAAATTCCAAAATTATTAACATTTTCTTGAAACTATATTATCTGAAAAATTATACCAATAGTTTAAATAGAGACATATTCTAATATAATACATAGTGTATTGTTAGTCTGAGAAATTGAGATGTAACCATTTATTTGCTGTAGAATAGCAATAAAAATAGTATTGGAGTAAAGATGAACCATAAGCTGTTTGAAAGGATTTACACAATGTAATGGTACAGTAACATATATTATCTTTATTTATTTAAAAGAAAAACTGAATGAATAATTCTCATTTCTATTTAAAAATCATTATTCATATATTATTTCAGAGATATTTTTATTTGGTTTCGACTTACCATTTGAAAATTGGTAGAAGTTTCTATTTTAAAAAAACAATAAAAATTGCTATATAATTATTATTTTTGCATAAGTTTAAAGATATTGGATTCACAGATGAAAGGAGGTACATATCAACTTTTCATGTTAGTGGCTAACTTGTTTGATTTCTCATTTATTTTAAAGACTACCTCATAGAAAAAATGTGAAAAATTAAAAATATAAACAAACAATACCAATACACTTCTAGGCATTTAACACAATACAAATATTTTGATAACTAAATAAAACATGGATTTTATTGTAGTTAAAAGTAATAATCCAAGATTGAGATCTTCAATAGAATCTGATAAAGAAATATACTCTAAATGTTATTAGATTATGGTGCAATAAAAATTTGTTTTTTATTTATTTGTATTTGATAGATTTTTCTTTTTGCATTAAATATAATTTTAAAATAGTAATTATACGTGCTTCTGTTTAAATACCTTCAATAGAAATAAAACTATAATTAATTGTTTATTTCCTTATTGGAGATTATAATAAATAATTTAGTCTTAATCATATAAGATTGTTTTCAAAGATTTTGATTTGTTGTAGTTTTAGAAATAAAATGTTTTTAGAAAATCTCTTCTATAATTGAATAAGTATCGCAATAAAGATTTTTGAAGAATATCAATTTAAACCATCTAGATTTAGAGTTTCAAAATGTCTATAAGATCTACTCAAATAATTTGATTAAGATTTTTTTTTTTAAAAAAAAAGCCGAAGCAGCAACAACAAAGAAATATCACCGTGCTGTGAAAAAACTATATATTTTTTATATTAACGCGATCCTATTAAACATTTTTGAAAATTAAGCTTTGATTTAAAAAATAATGATCTTTTCATTAAATAAAAAAAGGATAATGATTGATGCTTTAAAGATAAATTAAAATAACTTTTGCTCTCATCATTAAAACTAATCAAAATAGACAATATATAAAAAATGTAGATTTGAAGAGAATCCTGAGTTTTTTTTTTTGAGTATTAAATATATATTAAAGATAAATATCAACATCACTAATCTGAGTAAAATGATTTAACTGTAAATCAGACATTTTTATAATTCGGATCAAAGACTAAGAATATTTAAAAAACCTTAATTGAATGTATTATATTATTTTTAAAAAGTTTAATAACTTCTGTAATTTGATGAAATGAGCCAATATTCTAAAAAAAATTGTAAAGAATTTTTTACTTTAAAATAAAACAAATAATCATTATTTTTTTCATAATTTTTGTTAAATAAAAGTAAACATTCAGGACCAAGCAGAATTAGTTCGACATCTTTAAAAAGCAGAAAGTTTGGAGACACATTAAAAGTTCTAATAAAGATATAAGCTTTAATAGTATGAAGTCTGGGAAAAAATATTTGATATATATATAATCGGTGAGTTAAAAAAATATAGGGTAAAATCAAGATTGGTTAAATAAATATGGCTGAAAGATTAGTATGATTTTATTTTAAAAAGATTATAAAATTTTAATATTTTTGAAAATCTGTAAAATCAAGTTAATGTCAAAATGCCACTTAATTATTTTAGCATTATTACAACTAGAGAAACAATATAGTTTATTTAAGATAATTTGCAAAATTGCTTTCTAGTTTTATTAATATTATAAAAAGTAATATCCTTCATGGAATAATAAATAGAATTGCTTTGATCTGAACTTAAAATTGAGATAAAAATGAATGGTTTGATATTACAATGTGATATTAACACTACAGTAAAAGAAACATTTATTAATGGAAAAAATAAACTTTAAATGTGGTCATTTTCAGAAGATTCTAAGTTTCAAGTATATTTAGAAGCATAATTTCTATCAATTTTATTTAAAACTAAACTACAAAACCATAATTTAATTGAATGACTAGTTTTTAGCATTTATCTTTAGTCCCATCTTCTTTAACTATTGTAAAGTTTCCTGAAGCTCTGAAGCATTATATTAATAAAATAACCACATCATCTGTGAAATTTAGAAAACAAATAATATCAATTTATTTTCATTCCCTTAGCTTTCCATTTTAATTGCAATATACCTCTTGTGCAGTTGCTTTAAAAACTCCTGGAGATATAGAATCAATTTGATGTACTCATTTCTCAATATTAATCTTTTCAGTATCACCATGGAATCTAATTACTGTTACTGCATTTTGATAAATATTTTTTAGAATACAATACATTGGATGTATATCTTGATGATTCATAGTTTCAACCACCACAGAAATAATTATATAATAAAATATCTATTCATTATAGCAACTCATGTTCATTGTTTTCTTTTATAACTTCTTTAATAACTGGGATCATCTATTATACTGAAAGTAATTTTAAATGCAGTTTGCTGCTTAGTTAGTTAGAATTCATAATTCATTATAGATGTTCTATAATTATCTTGGTAAAAATTTTGACCATTGAATTTATATTTATTATCAAGTGGATCATATTAGTGGCATTTAAATGTGAATGTAGTTGCTACAGCAGCTGAACAAGCATGGTCAAGTCTAAAATAAATGACTATCAGGAATTAGTTGATTTTTTTATTGCACAGCTATGGACATTATATAATTTGTAGATGATATTTTAAAGATTTAATATAGCTTCATTTTTATATAGTGACTAAATACTACTCTGGATAGACAAATGTAACCAATTATATTAATTAACTTCATTTGTAATAATAACTTTACATTCTTGTAAGCTATTGATCTAATAAAAAAGATATTAGACTGATATTTTTATTACATATATATGTACTTATGTTAACATTTTATAGAATTTTTACATTTAACAGTGTTATTAAGATGAAAGGCTAAATTTCTAATAAATTAATCAATATTACATTATAGACTTTCACTTTAAGATTCTAATGTTATCAGAAGATAAGATCAAAATCAATACTGATCAAGCAGTTTAACTAATATTAGTAGAAGCAAACTATAAGACGGCATCTTTTAAAAATAATTAAAGATTATTATTTAATATTAGTTGCTTACGTGGATTTTTTTTTAGTTAAATCAATTTTTTCAAAAATATTTTCAAATAATTTTTACATAAGATTATTTTTGTTTATTTTTACAAAATATATTTTTCATATTTTGAGATTTTCTATATGTGTGCTTGTAAAAAATATCTACATTAAAATTAAATACATTTTTTTATATATTAAATGTTATCAAATTCATTTGTGTGTACTTAAATATTTATAATACAAAGGTCTTTGTTCCACAAGTTTAATAAATATTATTTATAATACTTCACTCATATACACTAACAACATTATATTACTATAACAGTAACGTTGATGAGGATTAACAGAAACTCAGCATAATAAAACTAAACAGAAAAAACTCTCCACGCAGTAGTGCCACTCAATGCAAGCTAGAGTAATCAATGGATCCCAGAAGGCTTGAGCATAAAATCCCTGTCTAGTGCCTACTCATCCAATGTCCCAAGACTACTCTGATTATTCTGGCTTGCACTGAGTGGCACTACTGTATGAAGAGTTTCTTCTGTTTAATAACAGTTATGAGCAAACATAAGAAGCAATGATCATGTGATGTTTAGTTGTTTAACACCAGTCCTGCCTAATAAAATAATGGTGGCTATGGTTGTTAAAGAGCCAAAGACACCAAAATGTATGGGTGCTGAACTGAATTCAGACCTATATGACTATATAAGCTAATGAGCTTGGATTAAAAATATTGTTGTGTTTTCAATTTCATTCTCATAGTCTGTAGTTTAGAGATAAAGATGGCTGTGGGAGGGTTGCATTAAATCCAAAGATCTAGGTGCAGTGCTCTCAGATCCAAGGATCCACACTGATGAAGGCCATAAACCAGAAACTAGTCTGAGGATATTTGATGATTAGGCACTAGATAGGGATTTTATGCACTAAACCTTATGGCATCCATTGATTACTCTGGCTTGCACTGAGTGGCAATATGTATAGGGATTTTTGCCTGTTTTAATAATAGTTAAGAGCAAGCATAAGAAATAGTGATCATGTGATGTTTATTGGTTTAAAACTGATCCTGCTTAATAGGATAGTGGTGGCTATGGTTATTAAAGAACCAAAGATACCAAAATATATAGGTACTGAACTGATTTTCAGACCTATATAACTAGATAGTCTAATGAGCTTGGATTGAAAATATTATGGTGCTTTCAATATGTCTCATAGTTTTGTAGTTAAGTAGAAATAAAAGGTGGCTTCTGAAGGGTTGCATTCAATCCTAAGTTCTAGATGCAGTGCTCTCAAATCCAAGGATCTTCACTGATGAAGGCCACAAGCCAAAAATTAGTCTGAGGATATTGGGTGAGTAGGCACTAGATAGGGATTTTATGCACTAAGCCTTATGACATCCATTGATTACTCTGCCTTGCACTGAGTGGCAATACATATAGGGATTTTTGCCTGTTTTAATAACAGTTAAAAGCAAGCATAAGAAATAGTGATCATGTGATGTTTATTGGCTTAAAATCGATCCTGCTTAATAGGATAGTGGTGGCTATGGCATTAAAGAACCAAAGATACCAAAATGTATAGGTGCTTAACTGAGTTCAGACCTATATGACTAGATAAGCTAATGAGCTTGGATTGAATATATTATGGTGCTTTCAATTTAAGTCTTGTAGTTTTGTCATTAAGTAGAGATAAAAGGTGGCTGCTGGAGGGTTGCATTCAATCCTAAGATCTGGGTGCAGTGCTCTCAGATCCAAGAATTCTCACTGATGAAGGCCACAAGCCAGAAACTAATCTGTGGATATTGGATGAATAGACACTAGATGGAGATTTTATGTACAAATCTTCTGGGATCCATTGATTACTTTGGCTTGCACTGAGTGGCAATACATATAGAAAGTTTTGTCTGTTTTACTTTTAATGTATCAAAAAATATCATATACTCATTATTAGCAAATGATTTTATCTCCTTTATTATTTTAAATCTTTTTATGTTAATTGTTTAAATTCTCCTTTTAAATCTATAAAGTTTGATGTTTATTTTATTATTCAGATAAACAAAGCATGTTAATAATGTAGAGTGATTTTAAAAAAACCAATCGGGACTATTTTTTAAAGAATTCAAGAACAGATTTACTTGTATCTATAATGCATCCATGAATATAATTTCATGGCTCAGTAATATAACAAACTTGGAAATTTAGTTTGGTAGTTTTAGTATCTAATATCTATTGAACTTTCGTGTAGATTAGTAGTTATTTGCATCTAAAAATTAATTTTTCTACCAATATGCTTTAAATAGGATATATTACACTACTCAACTATAATTGTAACATACTATTTTAATCTATGATCTGTTCAACAATCTAGTTTTATAAATGCTTATATAATAATTAACTCAGTTTGCATAATAAATTTGGACTATAATCATCATCATCATCATCATTATCAATCCACTGCAGGATGAAGGTCTCTCCAAGTTTAATCCATCTTCTCCGATCTTTAGCTTCTCTTCTCCACATCACCCCTACACATTTTCTTATTTCATCCATCCATCTTACATGTGGTCTCCTTCTGGATCTTTTACAATCTCTTGGAATCCAGTTTAAAATTTCAATTGTCCATCTATTATCATCTCTTCTAGCAATATGTCCAGCCCAACTCCACTTCAATCTTTTAATTTTTTCAATGAGGCATAACACCTTTTTTCTCTCCCATACATTCTTTGATCTCTTCTTGTTACTCCCAACATACATCTCTCCATACTTCTTTGAGTGGTCTGAAGTCTCTGTATTGATCTTCTATTAAGTGTCCAAGTCTCAGATCCATAGTAAGAATGGTAAAACACATTTGTTAAAAACCTTTCTTTTCAAACACATAGCATATTTCCTTTTAATATCAAGTTATTTCTACCAAAAGCACTCCAACCAAGTTTAATTCTATGATTAATTTCCTCTATTATGTTTCCATCTGTATTAATAATCTGACCAAGGTATTTGTAACTCTTAACTTCTTCTAATTCATCATAATCAATCTTTATTTTCATATTTGGAGCAAATCGATTAAACATTACTTTAGTCTTTTTAACATTTATCTTTAGTCCTACTTTCCTACTTTCATCTGATAATTCCTCAACATTTCCTCACTCAACATTATTTGCAAAACAACTACATCATCTGCGAAATCTAAATGACTTAAATAATCTCCATTTACTTTCCTCCTTTAGTTTCCCATTTTAATCCACAAAATACTTCTTGCACACTGCTGTAAAAGTTTTGAGATATGGAGTCACCTTGTCTTACACCTTTCTCAATGTTGACTTTCCCAGTATCATTATTAATCTAATTGTTGTGTTCATTTTTATAAATATTCTTTAAAATATGACAATATCCTGGATCTATACCTTGATGATCCAATGCTTTAATCACTGAAGAAATGTTTATAGAATCAAATGCCTTTTCATTATCTACAAATCCAAAACATAATGACAACTCATATTCATTTGTCCTTTCTATAACTTCTCTCAATACTTGAATATGACCTGCTGTACTAAAACCACTTTTAAATCCAGCTTGTTCTCTTGGTTGGTGAAAATCCAAGGTTCTCTGTAGACGAGTTGTAATTATCTTGGTAAAAATTTTATATAAAACTGATAAAAGGCTGATAGGTCTGTAATTTCTAATATCAAAGGCTGATAGGTCTGTAATTTCTAATATCATCTTTATCACCTTTTTTAAATATTAATATTATTACTGCATTCTTCCAATCATCCGGTACATCTTTATCATTTAGACATTTGGTGTATAACTTTGCTAATATTTTTTCTGTTTCTTCACCTGCTTCTTTTAATATATCAATTATAATTCCATCATTACCTGGAGCCTTTCCTTTTTTCATACATTTAATTGCATTTCTCACTTCTTCATTTAAAATTCTGGGCAATTCGGAAGATGTAATAGATATAGGAGGTACTTGTTCTTTATTACTATATAATTCTTGATAAAAATCTTCTACCAATTTCATAATGTCATCCCTCTTTTTAGTAATAATTCCATCTTTTTTCCTTATTGCAGATATAAATTTCCTACCAATACCAAAATGTTGTTTTACATTTTTAAGACTTTTATTTTCTTCTACACTTTTCTTGCTAGTTCACAGTTATACTTTCTTATATCATTTTCAACTCTTTTCACACCATTTTACAAAATTCGAGATATTCAATTCTTTTTAATGCATCATTCTTCATATCTTCATATTCCTTCTTTTCTTCATAAGTTCTCTAGTCTCAGTAGAAATTTTATTAGTCAATTGCTGCTTTTTTCTACCAGCTATCTTTGTTCAGTTTTTAAAAGTGTATCAGTTATTTTCATATTAATTTCATTCAAATCTGAATCATGTTCAAAATCTACTAATACTTGAAACCGATTTGTAAGTTCTAATTTAAATTCATTAGAATGTTTCTGAAGATTAGGAATATCAACTGTAATTATAGTTTTTCTTAATAATTTTTGTCTCTCTAGTTTTACATTAACATGTATCTTACCCCTTACTAATCGATGATCACTTCCTGTGTTAAATTTATTAAGAACATTACAATCTTGAAATATGTATTTCCTGTTAGTCAAAATATAATCCAGTTCTGCTGTACCTTCATTTGACTTCCATGTCCATTTCCTTCTAACATTTTTCTCAAAAAAGAATTCATAATATAAAGTTTTTCCTTCTCTCAAACTCCACAAGTCTATTCCTCTCTCATTTCTATTACCATAACCAAAATTACCTACAACACTTTCATCTTTCATTTGTTTACCAATTCTAGCATTAAAATCTCCCATAACAATTTTAAAATGTTTTTACTCTGATCAAAACCTTTGTACATGCATATAAAAATCTTCTACTACTTCATCACTGTGAGAACTTGTTGGGGCATAAACCTGAATTATCTCATTTGATATCTGCTACTAAGTGTATAACTAATCTTCCACTCTGTCTGATACACCATCAATCTCCACAATATTGTTCTTCCACTTTTTATTTATAATGAATCCTACTCCACTTGTATTTCCAATATTTGTGCCTTTATAATAGACATATTCCACTTTTTAAATCAATTGTCTCTTCACCTTTTCTTCTAACTTCACAAAGTCCAATAATATCCCATTTAATATAAGAGAGTTCTTCTTCAATTCTTCAATCTTCCTTCACTTGAAAGTGATCTGCAGTTGTAAGTACCTAAATAAAAATCATCATCAAATCACCTGGGTCCGCCTCCAGGATATTCTTCACCCTCCACCTTCGCCACCAACCGCGCTTGTTGGTGACTTTACACCTCCTGGGATTAAGCAGCTTTATTTTTGTCTGTCATAATTGTATAATTGGGAAAAATCTTTATCATTTACACAAACATTCATTCTGCCTTATCAGCACTGAGAAGAAAGACCATGGTGTTTCTTGATCTTAAACTCAGAGGTAAACCAAAAACTCACCATCTGCTAATCAGTTGGGAGCACCCATCCATGTTCGTATACTATAAATAAACATAGAAAACACTCAACGACAAAAGAGAGGCATAATCTGCCCTGCTCGTTCCTTTAAGCCCAAGAGAATCAAGCTTTCAGTTAAAAACTCCTTTCTCTGGACTATAATATAAATATAAAATAACACTATTTGTGAATTTGAATTTGTCCATGTTCCATTTTAGAACAAATAGATAATGTGTGTTAAACTAATTAACATGAAAGGTCCACTCAATACACATTCAGAAATAAAGGATTTAAATCAATTTATGATATAGAAGAAACTATTTTTAATAAACCTACATCAGAAATGAATGTACAAATAACCTTACCAAATACAGATAAATATAAGGAAATAATAATATACAAACAAATGCTATCAACCAATTTGTGAAACTTAAAATATTCAAAGATTTTATAAATGAGTCCTCAATTAAACATTTAAGAAGTTTACATTTATACTTCTCAGTTATTACAAATTTATCAGAAGGAAAAAAAAATGATAGTAGCATATAGTCCTTTACAAAATGAAGCACTATCATGATGGAGATCTTTATTCCAAACACCAAACACTTTCCAGGAATATCAGGAATTAATAATGAAAAGTTTCTGGAATGAGGATAAACAGGAGGCATTACTATATCAGATATTACAAGAAAAATACAAACCTATTCCTAGATAAATTTTAACAAAATTTTTCAGAAAAGTGGCTAAATTAAAAACCTTAAATATGTATTATTTAAGTGAAAACTAAATAATTAGAATTGTAAGACACAAACTACCATTAAAAATCAAACAGACTTTACTATGTATCCATGCATAAAGCATCGATCAAGTGACTGATTTATTAAATAATATTGATACAAATGCTCATAATTTAGTAAATAATTTTTCAGGAAAAAAAAAGAAGAATTATCATTAAATGCCATCAATTATAAAACAAGAAAAAAAGATAAAAATCTCCATAATTGGGAAGGAAAACCCAATCAAAATGACAATAACAATAATAGTCATACATTAAATACTTCCAAAAAATCATCCAAATATTGGTACTAGGAAACTATACCTAAATTTAATCCTCAAATTAGTATAAAATCAAATCATCAAATGTAAACTTAAATATTATTAAATATATTAGTTACCAATAATAAGAACTTTTTGCAGACAACAGATCAAGAATTAAAATAAAAAATATTCATTTTATTTTAATCTAAGTCAGTGGGAAATGTAAGAGTATGTAAAACTAATCACATACAACTTAAAGGTTAAACTATAAAAATGTTAGTAACAAAAGTCAATTTAAATAAATAGTTGTTTTAAACTAAAATAAGTATTTTAATTTTAAAATCATATATAAATACATAATGATTATTTAAGTTGACTAAAACCATTAATCAAGACATCGAACATAGAGATAACTTTAGGTCAAGTCACATCTTAGCAACTAAACACAAAGGAAATAAAAATTAAAATTCAATCATATAATTATTAATTATAATTTCAACAATAATCAAATATTAAATTATAAAATTCAAATAATATATTTAACACATGCTACCAGAAGCTGATTCTACCATAAATGTTGGATCAAATAATTTCAAAATTATATCTTTTGCCAATGAAGAATTCTGAACATATTACAGATGGATCAATTGTTTGAATGAATTTTCTTATTGATAAAATTTTATTAAAAAAAGTCTCTAATCTCATTCAGTGAAAAGAATAAATAAATTACTCTTTAGTATCATTAATCATAATTTCAAAATGAAATTTTGTATATTTTTTGATTAATTAGAAAAACTCATAATAAGATTGTTGTAAACTGGAATTCAAAAGGAGATAAGTTTCTCAAAACATTTATCTAGTTATTTTAAGAAGATAATAAATATATAAAATGCATCATGAGTGAAGATCACTTGCCATAGGATAAAATGGTTATGTTTTAACTGAAAGTAATGTAATTACTTATTCCTGCTGAAATGCCTAAAGTATATGTGTACTTCATCTATATAATTTAAAATGAAATTTCTATCAGTAGTGAAATAATTTGTGGAAGATGTCAACATCACACAAGAAGAATTGTGAACAACTGACTATTTTAGATGCCTCATTGATGGTTGATAACCGAAGAATAATGAACTTTATCTTTAATGAACATTATTAATCTCATTATGGAAAGGAATAGAACAATACCATCAAACTTTAATATATCATATTATCTTTATGTGTTATCAACTTTAGACATCTAATTTTATTTCCTTTGCTTCTAAATCCATTTATGTTGAAGTAGTCAATTTAAGAAAATTATTAGATGAAGAAAAATACAAAGATCATTGGGTTAAAATTTTTTTATTTAATAAAATTTAGGTCTTTCCTGTAAAATGGCTATATGAAGGTAAGATGTTATTGTTCTTCATATTAAATGTATTCATGACATGACAGATTTTTTGTATTCTTTGTGTAAATGATTAACATCCTTGAATGAAAGGTGTTTTATTTCATAATATTGACTACACATAGAAGGAGGGGTCTTATAAAATGGGAATTCTCTCATAACGATGGGATAATATAAGATCATCATTTATACATATATTAATTAAAATAAATTTAGCTAGTTAATATTATAATTATTTTTTTAAATTATAAAATTTCATTTATTGTTTTATAGCTTATTAAAATTTGTTCATGTTATGATACATATCTCCTATAGTGATATGGGAAGGTATAATTCAATTTGATATAAGCTAATAGAAAGGTATATAAAGCACTTATAATAATAATTTTTTTTGTTATATGAAATAAGTTTAAATTTTTATCTATTAATAAATATGTTAATATATTTATCTTAAATTCAAGGAAGTCTCTGATTTATTTAAATTATTTATTTATTTTCTGAAACAAATAAGATTGAATACACATATCCATAGACACATATCATACTAATTTAATTTCCTGATAACTTGGTTGAAATTAATTTTAAAAATCTATTGAGATTATATTAAGTATAATTACTGCTGTAGGATATTGATGTAAACTCCTGAAGAGAGTTAAATATAAAAGCTACCCTGAGTTCAAATACTGATCATAATGCAACAATCAACAAAGATGAATATTGAATAAATTAGTCTAAGTTGTATCTATGTCAAATGTTTAATTCTAAATTATCTTGTTTGAAATGGATTCAATCTTGGATTAAAGTTAAATCATATCATTTATAGCATCCTATATGAAGACCCTAAATCTGATTATAGTTAGATGTGACCACCTTTGATTTCTTTAAGGAAATCCAGATGTTACATTATATATATATTGTAACTGGATCACATACTGACCTATATTATCAGTTGTAACTATTTCCTGATAAGCATATTGCAGGATGGAAACAAAGTTTGGCATTACTCAATGTTTATCTTACCACCCTACAACAATATTTCATGATCATCAGAGGATATAGCATTCAAGAGACTGGAAGTATCTAGAAAATTTGTTTGTTTGGTTTCCCAAATGGCTACTAGAGTTCCATCTTACCACAACCTTACTTATTCATATCTGGTTATGCTGAACATAGCTCAGGTGGCATGAGATTCTTGTGAACAAATGCAATAAATGATGAATGATGTGAAATGAGACTGACTAGATAGATTAGTTTTAGATAACAATGATTTATTTATTTGACAACAAAAATTATTGATAGTTCATTTTTGGATTGTCAGTTCATATATGTGCATATGGTCCTAGGTTAATTTGATTTCCATTTAATCATTCTTTTCATAATCATCAATGACTGGTGCAATAAGTCCAACTATAAGTTCTGTAAAAAATATTTGTTCTTGTTTGTGGTATCTGGATGTAAATCTTGGTCATTCATCTGGGATCCAGGTATGTAGATATACATTCAAGTCATTCATCTTTGATCCAGATATGTGGATACAAATTCAAGTCATTCATCTTTGATCCAAATATGTGGATATTAATTCAAGTCATCTTTGGTCCAGATATGTGGATATAAATTCAAGTTATTCATCTTTGATTCAGGTATGTGGATATAAATTCAAGTTATTCATCTTTGATTCAGGTGTCTGGGTTTAAATTCAAGTCCTTCACTTATATTAAAATATTAATTCTCTAATTCAGATTTGTAGATTTAAATCATTTATTTACTTAATTCATCTTTAATCCAAGAGTATGGATGTAGGTTCATGCCATTCATTTATATTGAAAGATTAATTCTCTAATTCAGATTTGTAGATTTAAATAATTCATTTGCTTAATTTATCTTTAATCCAAGTGTATGGATGTAGGTTCAAGTCATTCATTTATATTAAAAGATCAATTCTCAAATTCATGTTTGTAGATTTGAGTTATTCATTTGTTTAATTCATCTTTGATACAGGTGTCTGGGTTTAAATTCAAGTCATTCCTTATATTAAAATATTAATTCAGATTTGTAGATTTAAATCATTTATTTACTTAATTCATCTTTAATCCAAGTGTATGAATGTAGGTTCATGTCATTCATCTATATTAATAGATTAATTCTCTAATTCAGATTTGTAGATTTGAGTTATTCATTTGTTTAATTTATCTTTGATACAGGTGTCTTGGTTTAAATTCAAGTCATTCCTCATATTAAAATATTAATTCTCTAATTCAGATTTAAATCATTTATTTACTTAATTCATCTTTAATCCAAGAGTATTGATGTAGGTTCATGCCATTCATTTATATTGAAAGATTAATTCTCTAATTCAGATTTGTAGATTTAAATCATTCATTTACTTAATTTATGTTTAATCCAAGTGTATGGATGTAGGTTCAAGTCATTCATTTATATTAAAAGATTAATTCTCGAATTCATGTTTGTAGATTTGAGTTATTCATTTGTTTAATTCATCTTTGATACAGGTGTCTGGGTTTAAATTCAAGTCATTTTTTATATTAAAATATTAATTCTCTAATTCAGATTTGTAGATTTAAATCATTTATTTACTTAATTCATCTTTAATCCAAGTGTATGAATGTAGGTTCATGTCATTCATTTATATTAATAGATTAATTTTCTAATTCAGATTTGTATATTTGAGTTATTCATTTGTTTTATTCATTTGTTTAATTCATCTTTGATACCAGTGTATATTTGAAGTAGAAACACGTTTTTTCAATTTAATTTTTACATAGAAGCATTTTTAATTTGTGTATTATAAAGGCATATCTAATCCCTGTTCATTTTTGAAGTAGAAACATATTCAATTTAATTTTTCTATCCAAGCATTATAAATCCTGTATTCATGTATATATAAATACATCTTTGATTTAACTCATATATTATTATATTTTTCATTTATTTTTAAATCAATATTCTTAAGTTCTTAAAATCAGTATAATTATTATTCTTTAAAAACATTATTTTCTTAGGTTTTATTTGATAAATCAATCATTTGAATAATTGTATTTTATTTTACACATTAATTATTTCAACAAATATATTTTCAAAATATATTTAAATATTTATAAATGTATCTAATTTTTTTACTTTGATATTTAAATCTTTACATCAAGAAGGGATTGACTTGGGCCAAATGGCACACTGAATTACTGCCACTGTTAATTAAGTATGTTTTCTGATATTCCTGGGCTTGTCACATGTTTGGAGAGAGAAAAAAACTGGTTTATACCCACTCATACTGGAGTTTTCCAAATTAATAATGTGCTTTTTCATTATTCAGTTATCCAGTAACTAAAAAGGTTTTCTTCTGTTGATGATAACTGTGTTTCCCAACTTGGTTATTTTACAATTCCAAAAAGTAACAAATTGTGTAACAATGAGTACAATTTCAACAGGTCTCCCTACTAATAACTGATTTACTGTAACTGAACTGTGACAGTAATAACTGATTTACTGTAACTGAACTGTGACAGTAACTTACCTAATTAAGCTGCTCCTTTTATTTCTTCTGCTTCCCATATTTTCTTTCATTCTACCAACATGTTTTTAAAAAACAAATTGGAAAGCCCAGGCAAGAAAGTGGCACTATCTTTAAGTGGTTTTTACATTTAAATCTGAAAACATATAGCTCTAAAATAAATCATATCTGCTATATTTTAAATTGAAGATTTATCAATTAATGATAAAGATTTATTAATTAAATGCTTTTATATTTTCTTTATTTTACCTTTTTAAAAATATTATTTGTTTTTATAACACAGTTAGAAAAATGACTTTAATTCACTGTCACTTGTTTTTTGATTTAAATTTTTATTTACTGAACCGTTTCAGTTTTGTTTTTAATTTAAACTGCTTTAGCTGGGGAGGGAAAGAAATCTTGAAAATATATATGTGAAACAATATATCAGTTTCAATATATATATATTGTAATTATCAATCTCATTTAAATGTTATTCATGCCCCAGATTAGACAACCAAAATAAAACTGATAAAATATACAATGCAAAAAATTAAATTAGGGATTTTATTGTCAAACAATGCAGTTAAAAATGTATTGGATAATGATTAAAGATAAAATAATTAAACTTAACTGTGTGAATTTACACTAAAATCTATAAGCCATCTCAACGAACCCCCTTTAATAATGTAAATTGAATGTATAACTATGTTTTTTCTGCAAATAAATTTATATAAAACAGAATTTCTAGAAATTTAAATATTTATAAGGTGCCAATGAATCCATAAATGAATAAATATATTTCAATAAATATGTAATTTAATGACTAGATGTCTATAACTTAATACACATGTAAATTGAGGAATAAGTGAATCAGTATCCCATGCAAGAAAATTAAGTGATCCAATTAACATGACCATAAAATTAGATATAAAAGAAAAATTATATTAACAATCATAAATTAAAAATCTATTATATGTTACAATCTATCTTGATTTTATTAGTCTTTAAAGTTTCTGTCTACACTTCCTTTAAATGATATCTTAATATAGCTCTACAAAATCACATTAACTAATGGTTAGTAATATACCATCTTTTGCACTAACATTCAAACACAAATATACCATAATATTTGAGAATGTTCAAATGCCAAGAGACATAATGCTATTATAAATGAAAGTATTATATATACATATTGTAACCTGACTTGATGACTAACTCACCGTCTGTTATGTATGGTAGATATAAACAACAAGCTCACTCTAATCAGATTTCTTTTATATAAAATTCTAATAATACAGATCTTACTCATTTCATGTCTAATATATTATATCAGTATTAATAAATTGTTTAACAATAAAATAATAATAATCATAAAACTCATTATATAATTATCCAATAAGATACTCTTTTTTAACATTGAGTATATGCCAAAAATATACCCTCATTGGCATAGGAATATCACAAGCATTATTGCACTAAAATATCAATGATACTGTAATGGCTCATAATAAAATAAGTAGATTATATTTAATATTAAAATTTCCTATGTTAAATTTAATTATAATACAATATAATATTTATCTATTTATTGAAATCATTATATATCACTCTTTTATTTACATTCTCAGGTAACTATTGTTTCTTTTATAAACAAGTTTAATTTATATAACCAAATGTAGACAGGGATTTTATTTAGATCCAGCTACATTTAAAATAATTAGAAAACAATTATACTAATCAATGCCTCACTTTTAAAACAATTAACTAATTTTCTTATAAATTGACTAAAAACTAACTTAAAATTGTTAAGCAGCACTTATCCCTATTAATTACTACAATCAAATTTAAAATAATTTCTTATCACAATGTACTATAATCCAATCATTTTATTTTTTATGGCATGTTAATTATTGACTCTTCATCATGATCATTGAGAATGATGAAGAAAATTTTAAATTTAATTAATATTTTAAAATATAATATCAAATGTTTTGAACAATCATCATATTTTTGTTTTTTTATTATCTTATTTTAGATTATGTGCAATAATAAAAAAATATATTCAATTATTATAATATATGCGAGGCAAGGATGATGAACAATGTCTTGAAAACAAGAAAAGAGACTTTCAATATTTTATTAATTTAAAAACAAACATTAACATTTATTATAGTAGTATGATATAAAATTTAAAATTATTTATACATATTTTATATTTAATAAACAATAACATATTATAACAAAACTTTATAAACTAATATTAACAAAGTAATTATAATAAACTAAAATAATTCATATTTCATTTTAAAATTATTTACAAATAGGATTAAGTATATGTCAATACTTTACACCACTAATATTAAGATAGTTCTTAATATTTATATTAAAAAAATATATCAACAAAAATATACAAGTCATATTTTTATCATTTATAAATGTATTCTTTTATATTGTCATTTTTTCAACTTTAACTTTCACTATTATCTAATCACAATTCTATAACTTATTTTACTCCTATTTCTATTATTTTATTATAAAATAAATATTTAATTATTTTAAAGATTCATAAAAATATGGCAGTTTATTATATTACCTACAATAATAAGAATAAATATCAGGTTTTTTTTCAATATCATGTCTCATATATTTTATATTTTCATTATGTATTTTGATCTCTGATATCCAATAAAACATTCATAAAATATTTCTTCCTATATTCTTTAATACTCTATTTGCTTTGTATTTCATCATTCTTGCATTAAATTAATCTACCTTATGATATTTGAAAGTTTAACTATTACCATTACTTAAATATTCAATTTCCTTTTATAATGTATTTACCAGTGTGATTGTTCATGATAATCCTTTTATAATGTATATACCAGTGTGATTGTTCATTATAACAAGTGTGGTATAGATATCGTATAAAATTATAATAAATGATATCATGGACTGAATGTAACTTAAGGCCACATATCTTGTGTCTACTTTAATTTTTTATCTTTACTATTATTTCAAGATCTTACAGATTTTAGAAAAATATCACTATATATTTTAATTTATTATATACTGAATTATATTTAACCATAATCAACACATCTCCAACATTAAATCTGACACTCCATATAAAATATTTAACATCACAAAATATAATTCATCATTTCTCTAATAACATCTAAACTTATCCTTAACACTTAAATACTTTTGACATACCAAGAATATTATAAAACAAACAAATATTTTTATGATATAATGTATCATGAATATAATCAGTTATCTTTAACTTATTAAGAGATCGATCAAACATATGCTTATTTCAATTAAATACACATATTATAAATATCACATGTATTTATTTTGCCTGATTCCTTGCTTAAAATTAAATACCAATATTTTATATTTTATTAAAAATATTACCTTAATCATAATATTTTATGATCATCATTGATGACACTTCTGTGAATATAATTTCTTTCCTGTTATAGAATAACAAAAAATAATTTTTATATAAAAATTGTAAAATACTTAAATCTAAAAGTAACATATGGAATAAATAATCCTAAATATTTATTATCTTAATATTATAGTCAATCCAATTAAAATACTACATACAAAAAGTTTGCTTCAACTCCTTGAAATAAATAAAACAAATTACAAAACTTCTATGGGAATAATGTTACCATGCTGACATCATTACCAACAGTTGCTTGAAAAAAAAACTTTCTTGTGTCTCTTCTTTCCCCTTTATGCTTTTCAGCATTATTTATCATAATTTGAAAATATGAATAAAATCCAAATAAGAGTTATCTGTCTATAATAATAGTTTCTTGCAATATAAGTTCATACTTCCTTATATTATTTATAAATATCCTTCACACTTTAGTAAATATGTATTATACTATTTTTTTAAAAAAGTTTTTTATCTGCATACACCAAAAACATATAGTTGTAGAATTAGAAAGTTCTAAGATTTCTCTGAATAATTAATATTTAATATGTTTAATAAATTGCCAATACCTAGACAATATTAAATTTAGTAATTATAAACTTTTTAATAAGAATTAGTCTGCATCATATCCTTCTTCTCTTAGTCCATTATCATCTTAATAATGTCATAAATAAATTCATATTTTTAAATACCAATAGTCTCAATGAATATAAGCAATTATCTCTATCATTACTAAAGATAAGATTTAGTAGAAAATGTTTTCTATCATATTGCATATGAAAATTAATAAGAAATAAATTTCTTATATTTTTTCATTTTAGGTAGAAAAAAACAGTTTAGTGGTCTGCAGTTTTTATTGTTGAAGTATACTATATCCACTTGAATAAAGTTTGCTCCATCCATTATTATAAATTTGTAGTTAGCCTATGTAGAATACCAATAAGGATAATTTACTTTTTATTCCATGATGAAATTAATTAATAATATCTTAAAATGTATTCCATGTTTTTATAATTATTATTATTAACTTTTACTAATAAAATAATATTTTAATAAATTTATTCTTAAAATTTTTAGATAAAAAAAATATGGTTCCTCTTTTAATGATTTATTGAATTATCTCCCCTTTATAATCTGCTTATCTTCTATTTATATAAAAAATTTTGCAATATCTGATGTCTAGCTAAAATGAATACTAATTACTGTCTACAATTTCAAAAAGAATTAAAACTAATATTATTAAATTAATATTTCTTCTATTTAACAATGGAAAGATTTAAATTATCTTTGAATAATAAAATGCTCTTTATTTAAAATTAAATTTTAACACTTAAGTTTTATAATATAAGTTATTATTCCAACTACTGATTCTATAAACTTGAATGAAATTTATATAATTAAAAAATAACATTTATTATTTATAATTAACAACTTGAATATTATACCAGGAAGTAAATTTCATTTATTATTAAATGAATGTGTGTGCACATTTGTTAACACACATTTTAGTTCTCATTTATTTTATCATTAATTAAATAAGTTTAAATAACAAATAAGCAACAATTTTTAATTTATTATTAATAATTATAAGAATATTAATTTTAATCATTACAATTACTAATTAAAAATACTTAATATGATTTTAACTATTATGTACTTTTTTATTTTAAAATAGTACAATTTTTAATACAAATACATAAATTATATAGATTATATCTATCTAAAAAATTAACTCAAATTTAGCATTAAAGGAATAATATCAGTGTATAAAATTTAAAATTATTTACCAAAACCGATTATTAACAACAACCATACAATAATGTATATATTTTAAATTATACATCTTATTAGATCAAGTAATGCTTCCATATAAGACCAATTACATGAGTTCAAAAAATGTAAAAGATATATTCTTTAGATGTCTTTATTAAATTTATTTATAACGATTATGTTAACTCTTAATTATTTGACCTAAATTTCAACTTTGTATTGAATAATATTAATAGGTGAAATAAACTACTGTTTTAAATTTTAAAAGAGAAAAGCATTTCTAATATATATCTTTCTTTTTTTTTTGCTTTATAATTGAAATAAAAACTTTAACAATAATTTTCAAGAATTTACTTTATTATACCAATGTCTGTTAATCCATCTGCCATCTTTTGGCATTAAGATGATTATGTTTTCATGTATATTATTTTTCAATAGTTTTCAACAATTTTAACTTCAAAATTATTTTTTCATATATATATATAATCTAATAGGGATGTTTAAACTTGTTCAGCATAATATTAAGACATATTTAAAGAAGTGATTTGATTTTTCTTCTTCTTTTGACTTTCATTCTATTTATGACTTTACATATATTAGCCAAGAGGAATTCATGTCCTCTCTTAGTGAAATATAGTCTGAGAACATTATTATTTTCAATAAATTAATAAAGCACTAAGTCTATCAGATATAAAATAATGATCTGACCAAACTAAAGTTCTGTCTGGTTACTAAGCAAACACTTTTTATTTTATTTTATAAAGAAATGCTCACGAAGTTCTGTTTCTTTTATATAATGAAAATAAATTTTATTATTCAATATAATAAAATATTTTTAAAATTAAGATGTGTATAATTTCTTTTTAATTATTATTTTTTTAATATTTCATTTACACTTACATTCATTCTTTCAATTATTCTGGCTTTGAACTTATACCTACATAATAGCCTTT
Organism: Epiperipatus broadwayi; assembly: GCA_028023455.1. Taxonomy (NCBI): domain Eukaryota; kingdom Metazoa; phylum Onychophora; class Udeonychophora; order Euonychophora; family Peripatidae; genus Epiperipatus; species Epiperipatus broadwayi. The sequence goes on from JAQFVV010000619.1 coordinate 163,263, forward strand.
ATGATTATCTTAACTATTTTAATATTAACTAACAAATGATTCTGTATTGTGTGATTTGTTTATAACTTAATAAAAATAAATGGATATGTGATAGACTTACATCTTATTATATATATAACATATATTTTTATTATTTATTATAATATTATATGAAAACATCAACAGCATAATAGATTTTATTAATTTTCATTTTTGATGGTATTCTGAAATTATGAAGTAGATATCAAAAATCAAACTAAACAGCTAAGAGAAAAAAGCACTTAAAATTTTAAACATATGAATGAAAATCTTTATTGCTTATTGATAAAAGATATCCTTTTTATTTAGGAAAAATAAAATATTTTGGTAAAATTTGATGATAATTTATATGAATGCTCAATTCAAAGCATTAAAAATTCTTAATATATTAAACATAACACAAACATTATATCATAACAAAGTAAACACTGAAAATACTAAATATAACCTTAATACATTTTGAGTACTGAATACTTTTGTCAAAGCCAATCATAATATTGAAAATAAAAATAAAAACAAAAATGCAAACTCACTTGAATTCTATTAGGTTTTCTGTTCTTATTAATGAACCATTCCTCTTTAATTTTATGTTTCATGCCATAATGTTCAGAATAAACAATTTACATTTCTTTAGGGTTAAGAGCATTCTTTTGTGATATAAAAATATTAAGAATACTATAAAATCTATTTTAACTTTATTTTATATATATATATACTTTTTTAACTTTACCTTAATGCTACTTTTGATTTACCATAATGAAAACAAAAACAATTTGGATCTTGACATTTAATTATGTAAACAATGTACAAATATTCTCCGAGATCAATTTTATTTTTACTTTTATAGCTTAATTGATTTAGCGTATCTATGTAATAAAAGCATATTTTTTTTCAAATAATTTCTTTGTTGACACAAAGTATATATATACAAGAAATTGCTTTACTATCAGTAACTTCTATTTTATTATGAGTTATTATAAATTTGCTTTACATAAGCAATGCAAATTTGATGAAATTGTTGTCTTAAATCAGAATTATATTTATCAATTTTAGCTTTTTATCAGCTTAAAATTTATATGAATTTTGATTAAAATATATATTTTTTAAAATTCCTACATATTTATATCCAGAATATATAAATCATTTAAGGCTGAAATAATCTCTAATATTAATAGGCTTAATTTGCATAGTATAGTCTAATGTGTTGTAATTAATTTTTATTAACAAATGAGAAGGTTTAATGCACTTATTAAGTTCATATTCAGTAGATTAACTTAAATATTGATAGGACTACAAACAAAATCATCACTGCTTCATATTTAATGCTATTATTATCACTCAGTATAGATTTCACAATTTTTTCTTCAATATTATTTAGTGTAAAAGTACAGATGGTACCAATCATTTTCTGATATTTATTACCAAAGGAAGCAGAAACATCTTGACTAATTCAGTTAAGAACAGGAATAAATATGTTTTCCTCCTAAAACATTGATCTTAGTTAACAAGTCTTTAATCATTTTCATAAATAAATCATAATATTAATTAAAAAGTTAAAAAATGAATCCTACTTTAATTGATCTATTATATAAATCTTGATTTTAATAAAATTTAATAATAACATAATGGACTATATTATATAAATTAAATCCATTAATATCAGAAGTTATATCAACTCTAAATGACTTAAATATCTAGAATATGAATATGCAAAATTCAGAGCTTTTTTACGCTGTAACTATAATTTATGCAATTTTAAATTTTTAAAAAAAATTGATAAATATCTTACTAATTTAGATAAATTTGATAATAAATATGCGTACAAAGTGATTCTATGATAAACTAAAACGGGTTAGAAATGAAGCTACTGTTAATAAACGGACTTTTCTTATATATACTTTATTTCAACAAAATTAAAGAATTCATCAGTTATATTAATCCATTTAATCAATAATAGGAAAGATGAAAAAAATTCATACATTATTTATCTAATCAAGTGCCTGTAATCAAGTTGCTTTTATGTCTACTATGATTAAAGATCGAATTTAATATAAGATTAAAATATCGTATATATATAACATTAAACATAATTGCCTCCAAATAATAAATGTTATAATTACTAATACGAACTGCCCATCTCAGTTCTCAACAATACTGTAATAAGAAAATGAAATCACTTCCTTATTGTGTTTCTTTATATATATAAGACCAAAATAAATTGTAAAGTATCATCAGTATTTTTAGAATACAAAGGAATATTTAAACAAGTTTTTAATTATAAAACAAATACAAATTGTCTGCTCTGTATATAGTAACAGAAAATATAAAATTAAGGAGAATTGCTTTCATTAGTAACATAAATTCATTAATGAGAAGAAAATCTAATAATATTCAATTGAATGTATTTAAAAACATGTATGCTTAAGTGTTTGAATATATTCATAGCCTCGGACAAGTGTTCTTGCATTGAAAATGCATTAAATTATAATTAAAGCAGTCTTACTTTTGCCTTTAATTTGTTATGTTTCGCTCTTGGAGTTATCATACCATTTATAAAAAAAATTCTTTAATAGCAAAAGCAAAGTTTAATTATTCTATATTATAAATGTTGAAATAATTTCTAATGTTCACATAAGCATTAATCCATTTTTCTTAAATAATATATCATTAGTCATAAATGCTAAAAAATTTCTAATATTCATATAATAACTGAAACACAGGCTTAATATATACCATGTGTCTATATATATAATATAGAGTATATGAGCACAGACTTTCACATAACCCACCACTCTCCACTCTATCTAATAACACTGATACACTCAAGCAAGTATATATGTGTGAGAGATGATAATCTGGACCAACTGATGATTGCTGGTTTAGCATGAAATACGTATATTGGTGATTATTTATCTTTTCAGCATATATGTGCTTGAGTGTACAGTGTTATTAGATAGAGTGGAGAGTGGTGGGTTATGTGAAAGTCTGTGCTCATATATCCTATATTAATATTCATATAGTAAATAAATAAAATAGAATTGTCCTAGCCATATCTTTATTTTTTTAAGAAAAAGAAAGATTATAATTCTATTTAAAACTCCAAATATAAAGGTTTAATAATTATATAAAAAATTGCTTAATTTCAATCTATATATTTCTAAAAAGATTCTCAAAAATTTAGTGATAAGTATGCAAATATACAAGTTATAAATAGGTTAATGAGACAAAAAACGTATTGTATACAGAATTTTTATAATATTTTTGTTTATAAAAGACTACAAAATTCTTGTTAATTATTTAGATAAATAATTATTTGAAGTATTTTTTTTAAATGTTTCTAAGAAGTTTTAATTAATCATCAATATAAATAGTTATGATATTAGTTGATAAAAAAAACTTTAATATAACATATTGATAATTGAAATATAATTTGTAATGATCATAAGTAATTATGTATCATCACTTTTACTAGCAATAATTCATTGTGACATAAAGTAACTTCTCGTTAAAAAAAGGCTGCATCTTTAAAATACATAATGAGTGAGTTGTACTAAACCTACATAAGGAATAAAAACGGAAAAAAAATACTGAAAATATACTTGTAAGATAATGTTCCCCTCGGTAATATATTTTTCTGATTTAGATCAGAATTTTGTAGATACATATTTTTATGTAAACTTTTGTCTAATTTGAAGACCATAACAAAAAACATTAGCATTAAAATTTATAGATTGACTGAGATTAATCTAAAAGATAACTTTGGCAATAGAGTAATATATATATTGTAGCATTATATTTCTAGTACAAATGCTGGATCCTGTTAAATAAAGTAGGAACTGTTAAAAAATATTCTTGATTGTATATTTTATTGTACATAGGCAGATTAAGTGATAGGTTTAAAATCCAATGTAAATTACCAGTTAATATGCAATGGGATAATCTTTTTTTTAATTAAGACTTCAAATATTATTAAATAAGTAAGTGATAATGAGATTGAAATCGGACAACGCCGGCCAACAAATGTGCATTTTGCTTTATAACAATTGAAAAACGATTATTGAATTGTTTTTGCATCGCTATAAATCATGTAGGCACAGAATAGTGTTTGTTGAAAAACCAGTAAGTGATACCATAAGTAGTCAAATCTTATTAAATTGTAATATTTAAAACAAGTTCAAAACAAATAAACTGTCTATTAAATCAGAAAAAGTGCTAGTAGTTAAAAATATATAAAAAATTTATTACATTTATTTATAAATGTGCGTGAGCTGTATAAATAATATACACAAAATTAGAAAAGTGTGATAGAAAAAACCACAAAACAATTTATTGTAACATCAGATAATTAAATGTTTAGATTCAGTAAAGGTATTTGAAATAACCCATTACAAAACCTAATGAAATTGATTGACATTAAAATATTTGTTAAACATAAATGTTTATTGATAAAATTTTTAAAAAAGGGATAATTGAGACTATAAAAAGAATATGTATTCCTTTTTATATTTTTTTTTTAGTAATGTAAAATGTTTTATTTTTATTATTTTGTATTTCAAAATGATTACATATTGCACTCATTGAGAGAAAACCATGAAATATCGCCTGGCCTGATTGTTTACAGTGCTATGGAAACACCCTGGGAAATGAAGTATAAAGAGAGATAGATGCATTGTAAAAAAAAAAAATATTATTTCAAAAAACCTATAAATACCGTAAAAATTAAACTAAAAAGGATCTTTAAATAATTTTCAGTGCAATCGAAACTCAGTTATGTTTTTATTTAAAATCGCCATGTTGTGCTAACCTACACGAGGATGGCAAGTAGAAAACCTTCCCAGGAAGTCTGTCCTAGCCAGAACCAAATCTACTTTATTCCCATAATATCAATGGATATATTTTAAATTAAAATATAAAAGGAAAAACACTGCATTGGTTTAAATTTTTAGTTAAGAAAATTTGAAAATTTTTAATATTATTCATATAAAGAATTACACCGCTAAATTTCATCTCTTCAATTTCGAAAAAATATGTTGACATCTATTTCATTAACATTTGTATTCATTACCCTAAGACTTTTACCCAATAAAGAAAGCACTTGGCAAACGATTACACGGACATGCCTCACAATTAAAAATAAAAAGTATATTACCAGTTAAAGAAACGACTGAAATAACTTCTTTAAATCATCATCAAAACAAGGACAGTAAAATAAGTCAGGGTACTTATTTGATTAAGGTTTCACTTGAAGATTTTATTTTGCACGACCATCAAAAGAATTAAAAGAGATTACAGAGATTCCCAATTATATTTTTGTATAGAGATAAAGATTTTCCATGATGAATTAATTCGATGACGATAATCTTGAACTTCAGTAAACTCGAATAGTAATAACACAGAGTTAAATTTGCTTTTATACAGGAGTATCATTATTTTTATAAATTTGGGAATATTCGATATTTATTTAAGTGTGGTATAAACTTTGTATGAATAGTGTTATTTATTTTATATTTTAATAGGTTAAATAAATTGATAGATTAATAAATGTATCAGAAATGACTGCATAACTCCGGTGGAAACCTAGATAATGTTTGATATTTAAGCATAAGGTGTGAAATACATCTTAAATATTTGGCGTTGGAGAGAGATTGTGGGCTTAAACATTATTTAAAAATTTTAAATATCAATATTAATCTATATTTCATTACGTGCTTTTAAAGTGATCAACGTTTAATAATAAAATTGAAAATTTTGAAACATTGTGTCTGATTATACATTTAAAGTGAAAGTGTGATAAAACACTGCAATCAATCTCCTCCAACATGTATGTTGTATTGTCACACATGTAATTATCTACAACAAATGTAGGTATATTTGATTGACCACATGTACTTCTAAGGGAGCTGTATTATTCATCTTCAATATTTGTTATCATATGATGATTATTATTATATTGTTATACAGTATTTTGTTTCTTTTTTTTTTTTTCTATTGATATTTACATGAACTAAACATTATTGTTATTTTAAAATTATATGGCATTACTCTTTAATCATTAGCTTAGCAAAATGTAAATTAAAATCATACTATCAGACTGCTGATTCATTTTAGGTTACACTTAAATATTTTATTATACTTGTTATTTAAACATAGGAAGTTAAAGATAGAAAACGAGCATACATAAAATCCCTTATACGTATATTTACCGTGACAGTAGTAAATGTTTATTACAAAAAAGCCCTGAAGTAATTAATCCGATTAGCCCTAATAAAGATTCATAAATATCAACATTGAGATTACATAATCAATGATGATGTAAAGCATAATAATATAAGCTGAAAATTATATAACAAACCATCAATTTTTAATATAACAAAGTTTATATCATATTTTAAAAGTACAATAGTTAAAAATTCAAGTCCCTGAAAAATTATGTTCATATTTATTGTTTATTTCATTTGAGAAATCTGAAGTGGTATATTTGCTGGGGTTAGGATTTTATAAAGGCTCAGTTATTTGCGAATTCGTTTCTAATTTACGCTAATGTAATCGGAAACGTATTTTTCTGCTTCTCTAGCTCCGATTTCCGTTTTAGAACAATTAACCTCTTACTTACCGCACAACTTCCGATCCAAATCAAATTTCAGAGGTTCCAGTATATATATAACAAAGAATATTTATATGTAAAATGTGTTAGATACTAAAGCGCGTTTTATAATAAGACAAAATATTTAAAAAAAGTTTACTATTTTTAAAACTTAAAAAAAATTCTCATGGTTTAATATATATAAATTTAAAAAAATGTTTTTTTTTTTTTTAACTATTCAATTTAGTAAAAAGTGCTGAAAATATGATACTTTTTTTGTTGTTGATCAAATCTAAAATAAAATAGAATCATGATTCCTATGATTAATGTCTTTTGTATATCTCCCTAGAATTTTTACTATTAATATACTAGTTAATGAAAAGTTTAAAGAGAAGTTAAACTTGTTAAAAAATGGCGGGGGAGAATTATTTGCAAATGTTTACTTATTATAGACATTTTCCACATTTATAGTGAAAATGGAATTTGATTTTGCTAGTCTACTAATATACCTCATTCATTTTATAATATTTGACAATTTTTTTAAAAAAATTAATTTTATCCTGTTAATATTGATCATATCATTTCAAAAAGGAGAGGGGTTAAATTTTTTTTTTATTTCTTTTTTTTAAAAAAAAAAAAACACGGAATACATAGAAATAAATAAAAGGGAATGGATTAATTTTTTGAAACAGCAAATTTTAGTTAATAATTATCTGTACAATAATTATATCTGAAGTGTTAGAACCTATGAAGTTTGAAAAAAGAGTAGCGACTTAGGATTGTTTATATAGCTGATCCATAATTCTCCTAATGCCAATTGTTGCTCAATAAATGATACTGATTAATTATATATAGAAAGAAAAAACAAGCAGCAAAAAGTATCAAATCCTCACAAAGATGACAATGACCTAGTGTGGTGTTTAATGATTTCTCCATCAGGATTAAACTAAACAGACTAATAAAAATATATTTGCATTGCATTAAACTATTTTTAAGGCTGTTTTTTTTTCTTATCCTAAGTAATTTTCTCCAAAGCATTTTTTATATGTTCTTTAAAAACTACCATGTTTTTTTTTCTTATTGTTTTCAACTACAATTATATTATTAGTTGCATCTCTCTAGGCTGTTATTTCTTCTTTTATCATTACTATCATTTATGTTTCAAATTATCTTTCAAAATAGTAATCAATGTAATTTCTGTTTATTTTTTAACAATTCAGTGTTATTATCATTGTCATGAAGATAATGATGATAAATTTACCTTTAGACTTTTGTTTACTTACTTTTTTAAAATCGCATGCAATTTAATATTATTAGCCTAAATAGATATATATATATATGTTGACATGAAGATGTTCATGGTAATAGATATAAATGATATATTTTGTTGATTCATCCATGTATAATTTTGATTGTGAATATACTGACATTTTGGCTTGATTACAAAGTCATTAACTAGGTGATGAATAGAATATTATAAAGACGATTGCAGAATATTGTAAACACTGTTTCATTATAATATTAAAGTTCTACTAATAGAACAAACAGGAATATAAAATTGAAAAAATAAAAATCAGAAAATGTTCAGAGTAATATTTTTTTAAAAAAATCATTCCAAATAGGATTAAGTTTGCATGTGCCATCATGTTTATTGTTACAATTTGATCTTTTTAATATCTCATTGACTTCTCTGAATTTATATTAGTAAAGCATGTCACATCTGGGTAGTATTCTGGTATAGAAAAATTAATATTGTGATCTGAATATATAACATGGAGTGAGAGGGCTGATGTTGGTGAGGGTTTTATTTAACTATATTAACAAGATTATTTCTTCTAGTACTGGTATGATGATTGCTACCTATGTAAGAAAGTTTACAATTGCTCCATAAAATTTCATAAACTCCATGAGTCTCAAGCTTTACAAATTTCACATGAAATTTCATAAGAGATTGGGTCTTAGGCTTGGTTATGATGTTACTATTTTTTTTGATAAACAATATATGCAATGTTTATATTATAACAGTTTGGATGTAATGACATCATAACCAAGCCTAAAGATTCAATCCCTTTTGAGGCTCATGGAGTTTATGAAATTTCATGGGATAATTGTAAAGCTTCTTACATAAGTACCAATCATCACATCAGTACTATAAGTGATGTACATGCTAATGTAATTAAGTAACACTCATTATCACCAGCACTCTGAGTCCATGCTATGGATTCAAGGCACAATATTGATTTCTCTAATACCAGGATCCTATCCAGATGTGACACTCTCTATCACTGTAATATCAGAAAAGCCATTGAGATACTAAAATGACCAAATTGTATTAATAAATGCGATGACAAATGCAAACTTCCTCATATTTAGAAAATTTTTTTAATTTTACGTATACCTGTTTTTTTTATTGGTAGAACTTTAACATTGTTATAAACTACTGTTTGCAGTACCTCTACAACTATATTTATAATATTCTATTCATCACCCAGGTGATGGTTTGTGTTATCAAGCTGAAACTTGGTATGTTCATAATTAAAATCATACATGGATGAATCTGAAAAGTATATCATATATATATATATTGTTTATTTTTGAAAGTTTGTTTAGCAATTACACTTTTAACTTTCTAATTTCTTACTTGTACTGATATTTCTATACATTATTATAATTGGGTAATACCTGTTTGTTATCTTTATGAGTAAATGCTATGAAATATTAAAGTGTGTTTTATTTATGTATCAATAAAGCTAAAATCGTCCAATATTATCTAATTGATAAATTCCTCATAAATAAACAGAGAAATTTATTCTTCTACTATTAACCATCTGTAGGTGTATCTTTTATTATTTTAAAACTAATAATATTTTATTTTTCTAGGGCAGATGTCAATTATTTTATTTGACGGTGTAAAATATGTCACACATTTATTAAATGCACAGTATTTACTATTAACAAATCGAAACATAAACAAATTTCTATATAGATAAGAATTTTAATTTTGTCCAATTTTTCAGTAAATATAAATGCGTCTAAAGCTGGTGGTAATTCTGTTTATTGTAATTAATAATCGTTTTGTGTGTGTGTTTGTAATGAGTAGTATATATGCAGTATGTATTTCACACAAATAAAATCATCAGTTAAACAAATAAATGAATTACAATAAATAAATGACGATTGTGTTTATTTAGCTGAGTCGAAGGAATACTTTCATTGTCAAAGCTGTGTACAAAATAAATTGCACAGTCAAACTATTAGTATGTGAAATGCAAAGTTTATTCAAATTACGTTCGCCATTTTTTGGAGATTGCGTAACACGTGTCTTTCTTATTCATCATATTACAGTCCAGATTGATAAAATAGGCTTCTTTGATCTTTCTCTTTAAGTCATGGTGCTCTTTGCATATGATCTGAGGGGTATCTGGAATGCACTGGTGTCCTATGGAGATGCTATGCTCTGCAAAGTTGGTGTGTGGGGGATCTGTTTGTGCTTTGTTGTAAGCATAAGTATGCTGTGAGAGTCTTGTGTGTAATGTTGCTTTTGTTTCCCCATAATATGATGTGAGGCAATTGTTATATGGACATGCTGTATTATATACTGCTTGCTGTGTGTGTATTGGAGGTATCTGATCTTTAGTATTGTTGTTAATTCTATTGAAGTTGAGAGGAGTGTGATAGCATAAGCTGAAATTATCATGGAAGATTGTGTGTAAAATCTTGTGTATGTTCTTTATGTATGGGAGAAGGATTTGATGTCAGCACTGTATGTTTTCTGAATTAAGTTGGTTTTTGAATTTTTTTTTTTTTTTTTTTCTTTTTTTTTTTTTTTTTTTTTTTCCCTTTAATAAATCTGCTCGATACATTCTATATTAGCTTTTTTATCAGCTTCAAAGACAAGTTCAGTATGACATCTGTTCTCAGACCACATAGTGGCAAAGCATTTCCAAGGCAGGCTATTACAAAATGTACCCATCAGCCACAACACCTCTTCTCCAATGCCAAGATGCATAAAGAAGGCATACCATTATGCATAATAATGGACTTTGGAGGTATGCATTATTATAATGCAGCCAAAGTGATCAATATATTGTTTTCACAAATCATAGGATGTGGCTTTCATATAATCAATTTCATTATTCAATTTCATACATAGAATTAAGAAAGTTACACCCACACACAACACAAGCATGGCAGTAATGGACATATCATAACTCTATGGTTTCATCAATAGACCCAAATCCATATCCATTGTAAAAGAAGAATTAACAAGGCAAGGCATGCACCAGCAATGCACACAATTTGTAGTGACATTTCTGCAATGGTTAGATAAAAACATTTATGCTATGTTTGACCAACAATGGTACCACATGGGCAATGGTTGACTCATGGGCCTCCCCATGAGTGGAATTATACCAGCATTGTCCTCAATGCATATGAGCAGATCACCATCCCCAAACATCTGGCCACAGATCTTGTATTGTACACTCACTACATGAATGATATTTTTATAACTGCATCACCGGAAATTATAGAAGACATAAAAATAGACTTATGGCCTGATTATAAACACAATACCCCAATATGCACACAAGTACATCAAATACCTAGACTTGAAAGTACATATTGAACCCTCAGTGCTTCTACCACACAATGCTAATCAAGCCAATACACATAAGAGGCCACATCCATTACCAATAAAACACCCCTATCACCCTCAAAGTGGCTGGAATAAAGGTATTTCTTTACAGAAATGCCAAACTGTGAAGTTTTGAAGCTGATAGAAATGCTTATATAGAAATGTATTGAGCAGATTTATTAAAGGCAATATATAACAGGGAAAAAATAGATAATATAATCAGGACATTCAAAAAACAACTTAATCCAGCAAATACACAGCTGACCTTGAATCTTTCTCCCATGCATAAAGAGCACACACAAGAATTTACACACAATCTTCCACAATAATTTCAGCTTATGCTATCACACTCATCCTAACTTCAATAGAATTCTCAACAATACTAAAGATCAGCTACCTCCAATAAACACAACAGCAAGCAGTATATAATATAGCATGTCCATATAACAATTGCCTAAATTATGGAGAAACAAAGGCTACATTTTATACAAGACTCTTACAGCATAATTATGCTTACAACAAAGCACAAACAGATCCACATACACCTCCATATTTTCACAGCATAGCACCTCCACAGGTCACCAGTGCATTCCAGACAATCCTCAAATCATATACAAAGAGAACCATGACTTAAAGAGAAAGATCAAAGAAGCTTATTTTATCAATCTGGAATGTAACACAATGAATAAAAGAGACATGTGTTATGCAATCACCAAAAATGACAAACATAATTTGCATACACTTTGCATTTCTCATACTAATAGTTTTATTCCACAATTTATTTTGAACACAGCTTTGATAATAAAGTTATTCCTTCAAAAGTACTCAGCTGAATAAACTCAAAGGTCATTTATTTATTGTAATTCATTTATTCTGCTTATTATAAAATTCAATATAAGAAAAGTGGAAATATAGTTGTTAATTGTGCAACATGTATCAATAATTATTAGAAAGCTATTGTACTATGTACATTTCCTGACATATAAGTTTATCACATATCTACCCCTAATATTAAACTGTAAGTAAAGAAAACAATAAGGAATGGTTTGCTTATGTAATGTTTAATTTAGTTAATATTAAAATAGTTAAGATAATTAAAAAAGTAATATTAGATAGAAATAAGTTCAAACCCAAAATGAATGCAAAATAAATATAAATAAAATATTAAATATGTAAATAAATAAAGATATAGATATCTTAATTTTAAAAATATTTTATTTGAGATAAAAGAAAAAGTAAAATAATTATTTCTCATATTGAATATTAAACATTATTTTCATTGTATAAAAGAGAAAAGAATCTCATGAGCAATTCTTTATAAAACATTGTTTTTATAACCAGATATAAAAATTTTACTTGGGATAGATCAATCTGATAATCTATCTATCTATCTATCTATCGATCGATCGATCGATCGATCGATCGATAGATAGATAGGTAGGTAGGTAGGTAGGTAGGTAGGTAGGTAGGTAGGTAGGTAGGTAGGTAGGTAGGTAGGTAGGTAGGTAGGTAGGTAGGTAGGTAGGTAGGTAGGTAGGTAGGTAGGTAGGTAGGTAGGTAGGTAGGTAGGTAGGTAGGTAGGTAGGTAGGTAGGTAGGTAGGTAGGTAGGTAGGTAGGTAGGTAGGTAGGTAGGTAGGTAGGTAGGTAGGTAGGTAGGTAGGTAGGTAGGTAGGTAGGTAGGTAGGTAGGTAGGTAGGTAGGTAGGTAGGTAGGTAGGTAGGTAGGTAGGTAGGTAGGTAGGTAGGTAGGTAGGTAGGTAGGTAGGTAGGTAGGTAGGTAGGTAGGTAGGTAGGTAGGTAGGTAGGTAGGTAGGTAGGTAGGTAGGTAGGTAGTAGGTAGGTAGGTAGGTAGGTAGGTAGGTAGGTAGGTAGGTAGGTAGGTAGGTAGGTAGGTAGGTAGGTAGGTAGGTAGGTAGGTAGGTAGGTAGGTAGGTAGGTAGGTAGGTAGGTAGGTAGGTAGGTAGGTAGGTAGGTAGGTAGGTAGGTAGGTAGGTTGGTAGGTAGGTAGGTAGGTAGGTAGGTAGGTAGGTAGGTAGGTAGGTAGGTAGGTAGGTAGGTAGGTAGGTAGGTAGGTGGTAGGTAGGGGGTGGGTAGGTAGGTGGGTAGGTAGGTAGGTAGGTAGGTAGGTAGGTGGGGTGGGTGGTAGGTGGGTGGTGGTAGGTAGGTAGGTAGGTAGGTGGTGGGTAGGTAGGTAGGTAGGTAGGTAGGTAGGTAGGTAGGTGGTAGGTAGGTAGGTAGGTAGGTAGGTAGGTAGGTGGGTAGGTAGGTAGGTGGTGGTAGGTAGGTAGGTAGGTGGTGGGAGGTGGGTAGGTAGGTAGGTGGTAGGTAGGTGGTAGGTAGGTGGGTAGGTAGGTAGGTAGGTAGGTAGGTAGTGGTAGGTAGGTGGTAGGTAGGTAGGTAGGTAGGTGGTAGGTGGTAGGTAGGTAGGTAGGTAGGGAGGGAGGGAGGGAGGGGGGGGGGAGGGGGGGAGGGGGGGGGGGAGGGAGAATTTAATGTTTTACCAATTTGTTGACAAAATAATTATGATTTGTGAGTAGATGTCACCAAAGGGAGGATGTGGATATTCTCCTGTATAATATCTGCAAAGTCGTTAATAAAATGAAAAAAAATTCTTTAATGCAAGTTTTATTAATATTCTAAGTGAAATAAAAACCATCTTTATTAGGTTACATACATAAAAATAAAAAATATAATAAAGTTAAAATAGCTGTAAGCTATCTAAAGGTAATATATATTGAAACATTATAATTATTATCATTATTGTAATTCTACATGTGACATTAAAGAAAAATGAACTGTGGCTAAAAAAATGCCAAAAGATGTTGACTGGATTGACAAACATTAATATAATAAAGTAAACTCTTGAAAATTATATTAAACCTTTAATTTTCATTTATAATATAATACTAAAAAAAGATCATATGATCTTGTCATTCAAAATTTAAATTAATAATTTATTTTGTCTAATAATATTATTCAATACAAAATTAAGTTTAAAGTCAAATAATTAAGTCTTAATTTCATTCTTTTATATAAATTTTATAAAATCATCTAAAGGATGTATATTTAATTTTTTTAACATATATAATTGATCTTTATAAGATTAATTATATTACTTGATGTAAAGAGATGTATAATTTAAAAAAACCTTCATTGATAATATGATGTCTCTTGACATTTGAATATTTTGAAATATTATCGTATATTTATAACTGAATTTTAGTGAGAAAGATGGTATGTTAATAACCAATGGTTTATATGATTGTAAAGATCTATCAGGATATCATTTAAAGAAATCCAAAATAAAAATTTAAGATATTGTAATAGAATCAAGGTAGATTGTAATATATAGTGGATTTTGAATTTTATGATTGTTAATATAATTTTTCTTTGTTATGATGTTAATAAATTTTATATAATTATCAATAAGCTCATAATTAGATTCTTTTTTTTTAGGTATGGATTCACCTATTCCTCAATTTATTAGTCCTTAAATTACATATTTATTGAATTATATATTTGTTGATATAATTATACATTCATTGGCTCATTATAAATGTATAAATCTCTAGTAATTCTAATTTAAATAAATTTACTTATATGTAAGATATTATAATAAAGTTATAGTCTTATACATTAAATTTGCATTATTAAAAGCAGTTAGTTGAGATAGCTTATAGATTTAGGGACAAATACATAAAATTAAGTTTTATCTTCTTATCTTTAATCATTATCCATTTCATTTTTGGCTATTTTGATGTATGACTTAATAATATTGTTCAATGGGAAATAAGTCTTTACTTAATTTTTGGCATCACATAGTTATATCACTTACATTTTAGGCAGCCAATGAGGCATGAATAAAATCATTTATCTGAGATTGACTGTCATTAAAAATGTATATTTATGAATCCCAAAACTGTTTGAATCACATTGAGATGCCATTTATACACTAAATATCCAAATGCTATGCCATCAGTGCTAATTATGATAATCAGCTTACACACCTAACAGTATTTATTGCATGTAGCTGCATGTTAATATTCCAATATTAAAAACACTGCTGACATCTTTCTACTGAAGCATAATGTCAAAATTAAATTAATCTAATCCAATATTGGTCAGTAACTAGATCATAGTTAGAACTTTTTGACATTATTCTTGCTAAACTAGTTACTTTTAATAATCACTCTTATTTAATTTTCTGGACTGACTAACATAAGATTGGCTAGAACAAACACATTTATTTGTTTTGGGAGTAAGAATATATCATTTCTATTTTTAAAGGGCTAAATTTGCTTATCCTTATTGTTTCTTAAATATTTGTTCTATCTTATTAAGTTAGCCATGGATTAGCACAATTTAGAACTTAGAATTTTTATGATATATCTCTTAAAATAAACATTTACAATCTTTAGTATATCATAAAAGCATTATATAAATAAAAATGAAAAATATTATAAAATAATTATGACATGTTTATAGATTAATTTTCAATTATCAATTAAATGCTAGTTAATGAAATATTTTAGATGACTAAGCTTTTTACAGATATTATGACATGTAATTTAAAGCAATTTCTTATCAGCAACTTCTTTATTTATTATCACTTTTTTTTAAGAGTTAACATGCCTGGATTGGCAGTGATCAACATAATCTTCTTTGTGAGGTCACTCTTTCTGGTTTAGAGATTTATTCTAACCAGTTTTTTCCTACAGATATTGTTTTATATGTGTAACTTTGTTCAATTTTATTTTTATAGGTATAATATTCTTTTTTGACATCAAGTTATGTTAATATATCTGATGAATTTCTATTTTCCATTGTTTGATAAACCAGCTATTAATCTAAAGGCACATTTTGTTTCATAGGACAGACAGAAAGCAAGTCATAAAACATCTTTAGCCTCTATATCCCTTATTTCTCCACAGATTACATTTCCATGTAGAAACAGCAATTCAACTAAGGTTGACAATTTGTAAACTATTTAATAATTTTAGACCAGTGATGAATAATTTTCTAATAACTGCAATTGGAAAATGATAGTGATATTGTTTTTCAATACTGACTCAACTTTATTGCATCAAAAAACTTGTTAACTTTCTTTCCTCCTTCAATGACCTCCTAGTTCTTAGAGAAAGTTATATTTTTTGATGTCTTCAAATACTAGTGATTAGTGACCATAAATCGTCTTTAATTAACTTATTCGGTTTTAACTGCAACAGACCGGTAATTCAATTTAACTGTCACTTTTGTTAATTGCAGCTGTCAGGAACCAAAATAAACTAAAAAAAAATTATTGTTTTTTTATTTATTAATCTCCCATACAATAATCTGCGTTTACCTGACATTGAAAAAACATTATTTGTTTGAAAATATATTGACTTATTTAAAGAAAGATGTTTTTGTTTTTCGAGCTGTCTTTTGACGAAATTAATTAATTTAAAAAAATATATAATTTCTTTTTTCCAATTAATTTTTAAAGTAAAATGAATATACTTTACGAAGAAAAATTTATTTCATAATGTCCAATTTAAATCTATAAATTAATTTCACTAATATTTAATTACATAAAAGTATAATTGAAACAAGCATGAATTTTATACACATTAAAGTTTCATTGTTGATGTCTTCAATTTACCATGAATGTCCAATGCTACATCTTATTTTTTTCCAAGAAGTAAAAAATTACATGCTTCTTTTTAAAAAAAAAATTGATGTAGCACGTGATTACTAACTAAATAAATCTGCCTGATATGAGATCACTCATTTTTGATTGTGATAAAACTAGAAATTAAAAAGGAAAAAAAATTGCATCAGTCACCAATTTTACTCTTCCATAGCAGGTCAATTGACAATTAATTTATATTTTTGATTGGACAAATGTTTGATAATTCTTTATCAATTTTAAAGTCACCAACTTTGTTTCAAAATTGTTCTAAATATTAAATAAAAAAATTTCAAAATATCACTCCCTGAATTTAATTGTTTATGTATCTTATATTTTTATTTTAATTAAAGTTTTATATTTAATTGTATGATTTTTTTTTAATCATACATCCACAAATATTTTCCTAATATATTCATAGTAGTATTAGAGGTGTTGGGACTTCCAGCCTCTTCATGGGTCAAAATCTTAATTTTAAATTTTAAAACAATCTTCTATTAGAAATTTGTAATAATTTATCTTTTCTGTCTTCTTTACATTTTACCTCTCTGTATTGAATATTTTTTAGAAACTAATCTTTAATCTGTCTATTACATTTTCTATTCTTTATTATATATATAATATTTAAATATATGTATATCTTCTATACTAAACTTAATGTAATTAGAAGAAACTTGAATTCAGACATTCAAGATTACTACAGCTATATATACCATCTTATACAACTAATACACATGCCCACATTGGAGATGGAGAAGATTGAAGGTTGTCCATTAAAGTTTGAAGATTTGCTATGTTAATGTAAACTGAGCACTGCTTATATGTGTGTGGGAGATGGTGATCTGGACCAACTAATGAGTGCTGGTTCAGCATAAAATATGTATTTTGAGACCATTTATCTTTTTTACTTGTGAGTGGCCATGTGTATTGGTTGTATAAGATGAAGTGGATAATTTAATGTGTGTGAAAGTCTGAGTTCAAGTCCTTTCTAATTATCTTTAGTTTGACAATATACATGTATTTAAATATTACATATTTAGACTGTACTCTGCCACCCCCCTTTCTGTATATTTAAATGAACATTTTAAGGTCTTATGTGTGAGGTGTCAGATTGATTTAAGATCAATATGGGAATGACAATAATATTGGCATTAGCAAGGGCTCTGAGCATTCCATTCTTGGATTTTCAATGATATGACTGGCTGAAGTGTTGGAGGGTAGAGAAAATTGAAGCTTGTCCATTAAAGTTTGAAGATGTGCTATCTTAATGTAAATTGAGCAATGATGGTATATATGTGTGGGAGATGGTGATCTGAACCAGAAGATGAGTGCTGGTTCAGCACAAAATATGTATATTGTTCATTTATCTATTTCACATGTATGTCATCATGTGTATAAGATAAAGTGGATAGCTGTAGGAAGCTTAAAAGTTAGAATTCAAGTCCCTTATATATATATATATATATACACTTAATCACTCGAATAATAAATAAATAAAAATAATAGACAACTCGTTTGTATTCACTTTAATTTTATATCTTCAAATCGATTTACATTCACACATGAAATAAAAAATGAGTATAAGAAATAAAATGATATATATATATGTCTGTGGTTGTTAGTTCATTATTATTTTTTTATTATTCCTAGGCGCAATGAAGGTCTCTGAGTTTACTTCAACTTTTCAGGTTTAAAGTATTTCTTCACATTATTACAATAATCTTCCTTATCTCATTTTTACATTCATGTATACTTTTCTAGGTCTTTTAAATCCATTTTAAGACTTTAAAACTTCAATTGCTTTTTTTAATCTCTCTTTAAGTAACATGTTCTTTAATTTTTCAATAATGTGAGTTGTATGTGTTTATTTATAAATCCATACATTTTTCTTTCAATTCCTCATTATTAATCTCAGCTTGCATTTCTTTATATTTTACAATGTAGTCTACAATATTTGTAAAGCTTTTATTATAAAATTTCATATATAAATAAGCACTAATAAAATATATTGATTACAATCTTACTAATAAAGTATACAGCCTATTTATTTTTAATATCAAAATACTTTTTCCAAAGGCACTCCGATCTAAGTTTAATTCAGATTAATTTTATTCATTATGTTTTCATCTATGTTAATACTTTTATTAAAATATTTGCGTTAATTTCTAAATCATTACTATCAATTTTTATGTTGTTGTTTTTTGAAAAGTCATTCAACATAATTTCAATCTTTCTGTATCAATATAGTTTTTATAAGATTTTTAAACCTATAAAGTATGATTGCCTAAAATACCCACATCGACTTCAAAATCTTGTTAATGTAAATAATCACCATTTATTTTTAATTTCCTTATTTTTCACTTTTAATATTAAAAAAAGTTGTCAACATTTTTAGATATAGAATAGCTAACTGTCACACATTCTTATCAATATAAATCTTCTTAGTATCACCATATTGTCTAATTATTAAAATTGGACTTTGATAAATATTTTTCAAAAGCTGACAATATGCTGTATATTGATGTCCTAAAGCATTATTTCAGAAATGTTTATAGAATTAAATGCCTTTCTAAATCTACAAATCCATGCAGAATGACAATACATATTCATTATTATTTTTAAAAATTTCTCTCAATGTCTAGATATTATCAAATGTGCTACAAATATTTTTAAATCCATCGTTTTTTTAATTAGTAGGAATCTAATGGTCTCCAAAGCTGATTTAAAATTTGCATAAAAATAAAAAAAGATTTATAACTTCTATCTTTTTTTAACACTTTTAAAATATCAATTTCACTATTGCACTTTTCAACTTTGGTATATAGTTTTGCTACAAACTGTATTTATACAATTGTTTTTTTTTAAAGATATATATAATGATATTATTCTGTGAACATTTTCATTCTTAGTATAATTAATAAAATGTCTCATCACTCATTTGTATCTGAGATGCCAAAAGGGCATTGTTGTAACTGTAAAGCAGGAGTCCCCAACCTTTTTGCACTTAAGAGCACATTCTATAATACCGGCCAGGTGGCGGGCACCATTTATTTTTCAACTAGATAGCAGCACCGTTTACTTTTTCAATGTAAATTTATAGTTGGATATTGTTAATAATACACATAATGTACAAAAAAATATTTATTTCAAAAATAAAATTTTAACATATAATTAACGTTTATATTTTTACGCTTTAAAAGTATAGTATGCCCTACAATTTGATTACAATATAATACAATAATTTATAAAAAATTTTAAAAGTTAAATTTATTTGTATCAGATAAATAATTTTTTATCGTGTTCCGATAGCGGCGGGCACGCGTAAAATGGTCTGCGGGCGCCATGGTGTCCGTGGGCATAGGGTTGAGGACCCCTGCTGTAGAGGTTTTTTTTTCTTGTTTTCTTTGTTAGTTTATTGTTGAAGCAGACTTTTTTTTATCTATTGCTGAAATAATTGCATTTTTCAATATCAAACTGATGTTTTATATTTTAGACTTACTTTTTTTTAATTATATTTTTTCATGCATTCGTTGATTATTTATGTCTATTTATAAAATTTCAGATATTCATTTCTTTTAAATGAATCATTAGGTTTCATTACATTGTCTTATATCAGCTAGAAATTTATTGCTAAATTGCTGCACTTTTGTTTGTGTTTTATTTATAGCAGTTTTTAAAAATAAAATGACTGATTTATTTTTATTGATCTTATTCCAAATCTAAGCTGAATTCAAAATAAATTAATATTTTTAAATAATTTGCAAGTTCTAGCATTAAATCATTGAGGTTAAAAATATTGTCTATTGACAGTATTTTTCAATTGTTTTCCAAATCTAGCATTATATACTTAGATGACAATTTTAGAAGATTGTTTGGCTGATCAAAAGCATTCTGTACATCTATATAAGATTTCATACTTATGCAGCACAATGAAAATATATTGTAGAATAAAACTGAATTCTATGTCTTTGGTATTTTTTATTAAATTAAAGATTTATTATTTACTCTATCTGATATACAATATGTTTTTTTTTTATCTTTTATTTATAATAAACCTCATTTTCCTATGTTTCTAATATTTACATCATTACATAAAAATACTCATCCATTATTCATATCAATTTTGTCTTTACAATTTTTGCAATTTACAACAATGTTTTTTATGTTATGAATTTTTTTTATTATTTGAAAATGATCTGCAACTGTAAAGAGCCAAAAAATGATCATTATTAAATGACAATCCAGATTTATAACCTGGCAACATTGGCATTCTTTATTTTTGATTGTTTTTGCAGATAACTTTACAATTTGTGAGATAAAGAAATTTATTTGATCTATAAATATTGTAAATTTCTAAAAAGTATGGGATCTCTCATACATATTTTCACAGGTACATTTTGTCTTTAAAATATTAAATATTTTTGCATATACGTATTGACTTAAAAATAAACTTAAAAATTTTCAGAAATATAAATAGGAAATCCATACTATCCATACTATTATTTCATCTTAAATATAAAGATGAAATATTCACAATGCTGGTGATATATATTGATGAGAACTCATACATATTTGTTAACTATGTAAATAATAATAGGGTAGTATTAGATGCAACAATAAAGATCTATAAAATGAACATTCTGCATTGATTCTGTTTTATTTTTTCAATGAAAAAAAACAAAATATTTCATTTCTATTAATATCAAATTCTTTTTTGCAGTTACATAGATGTAAAGAAGATGGTCATGCTATAATACTTGTGATACTAAAAACATAAAATCTAAATAAAATATGATTAGAAACTCATCACTTGGTTAGATAAATCATTGGTTATACTTTTCTTGACCACAAAAAAAAGTTTATATCTAGCAAATTCCAAAAGACAGCTACAAATATAAAATACCTTTTCATAAAGTTAAATACAAACCAATCCAAAAATCCCAAATTATTTTCATATAGAGAGTATGCTGGTCCATTATTCTCTTTAATTGACATTTTACAATGCTGTTGTTAACTTCTTCTATCACAATTTTTTCCTGAAAATATTCAACTCTTTAACTAATTGTAGCTCTCCATCATATTTTAAGCCATATCATAAGAATAAAAGCTCTGCTTTAGAGAGCCTTTGTGATAAACTTTCTAATGTAAATGACTTTTCACTAAAACAATACTTAAGTTTGCCATCAAATTCATTTTACAAACTCTTGAGTTCTTATACTGTGTATTTGCTTTACTAGCCAATCCAACAAAGAAATGATCTTACAGTGATCATATCTACTAAACTGAATGATTATGGAACATTCTTAAATAAAAATTTTTAGTGCCTTTATGTTATGAATATCCAAATTTCACTTTTTTTTCAATAAATTAGATAAAAATAGTTCAGTATACAATGATATTAGTTGCAATAATTGCAATAAAAAATAATTTGCATCTATTAATTTTATAAAACCAGCATCATATTGTAGTCTAGGATGTGCCATAATATAAAATGCATCTTTCTATTTAAAAACATAACTTCTAATTGTTTGTTTGTGATTATTTTGTATATATTAATCTTTACAGTGATTTTTTTTTCTATAGTAATTTCATAGCATCTAATTTTTTAAGCAGTTTAATTAGCTTTTATTCATGGACTTCTATAAAATATAGTATTCATCATTTAGTAAATCAATCTTGTAATATATCTTATCAATTTGAAGTGCTGATTTTAGACAATCAAACACTGACTGTTTGTCTTTTTAAATATCTTACAGATCCAACATTTCATCTTATAGATAATAAAGTATTTCTTATCTATTTACTTTTCCTTCTTAGTAATCTTTCTGTATTTTTTCCCTTCTAATTAATATTTTTATTTTACTTTTTTCTAATTTCTTGCTACCAATATCTTTAGTGGTCAACAGAATGTAAGCAGATGTTTTCCATGATTGATTATTCCCTCCATTTCTATAAACAGCAAAATACCATTTTAAATTGCATAAAAAAGACATATATGAAATCCTATGTTAATGTTAAAAATTTTTATGGATCACCAGAAGCCAATTTTGATTTGATAACACCTAATAACAGTAAATGGGCAAAATATAATATGTTGATATATATTTTTAATTTCTGTTTTTACTTATATTAAAAATATAATAGATTTTTATATTTTATTTTTTTCAAATCCTCTCCTAATGCATCTATATATATATATTGATTTTGTAAAGTTTAAATCAAATTTTATTTCAATTTAAACTTTAAATACTATATTCACTTAGATAAATTATTAATACTAATTTAATTTTCTATTTGAAAAAAAATATATACCTATAAAATCAAAATGAGATTAAAATCGCCAACATTTAACCTAAACAAAGAAATTAAAATACTCTTAACAATTTTATTTCAGAGTAATTTAAATCTAAAAAGAAATGTTTAAAAAATTGTAACTTTTATATGTAATAAAAATATCATTTATTTAACTAATATTATTCACAAAACCTTTTATCCAACAATTTTTAGACTCAGTAAACTTACTAATCTATTCCTTAATATATAAATTATTACTTTTATATTTAATAACCTTCCATTCATAAAATACAAATTAAACTCATAATATAAAAGAAAATTTATCTACTTATGCATCTGTCTATAAATATACTTATTTGAATGAGGATATTTTTTTACTAAAAAAAAGTAGCTTTAATTTCGGTTTAAAACTTTGTGTTGGTAGGCCACTTAATTGTACTTAATTATATATAACGATTAGAAGCCAGTCAACACTTAGATAATCCCAATATAGATAACAATCAACTATTTCAAACTGTTGTCAAGGCAACCACCTTTTAACAATAAAGGTGGAATATAATCACACACAAAATTATCCTCCATTAAAAGGCTAGTGATATATATACAATGATTATAAGTAATAGTTTGTCCCAGGGAGTTTAAATTTTGTTACCAAAGAAGGCCTTATATATACCATTGGATCAAAAAATCTGTACCATGTTATGTAGGGAAAATCTGCTTTACAGATGGCAAACTGTGCAAAAAAAGATAAATGTTACAACTTATTTATTTTTCTATTGCTCTGATGGTTAATATTACTTTTATAGTGAACTTGATCACACATGCATAAATGTATAATAGATTGATAAGTAGAAAGATAGATTATATAATCTAGACAGATAGATAGATAAATGACTAATAGATATATGTATAAATAAATAGATGGATAAATGAAAAATAGGGAGATAATTATATATGTATATGGATAGTTATGTATTTATATATAGATAGATAGACAAATATATATAAATAGATAGCAAGTTAGACAGATGATTAGATGAATGGTAGAAAGATGTATTAAGACTTTGACAGATATTTATATATATATATATATATATATATATATATATATATATATATATATATATCTATATATCTATAGGTTAATAAACACATAGATTGACAGATACACATAGGTAAATTGATGAATATATTTGAATGTAGATAGATATATAGATAGATAAATAGGCAAGTAAGTTATTAGCTATTAGCATAATTAGATTGATAGAATGATAAATACACAGGTAGGTATACAAATAGTTGAATGTAAATGATGTATAGATAAATAGATAGATAGGTAAGTATGTAAATAGATCATTAGCTAATAGCCTAATAGCTAGAAAGCTGTGTATGTACAGATATTTAAAGAGCTAGTAAAGTGGATAAATAGACCACCTTAACAAAGTATGGAGAAATATATATTAGAAGTAACAAGACATGATTGAAAATTAAATACATGAATGAAATAACAAACTGATATCATTGAAAGAATTAAGGGTTAGAAGTGGAACTGGTCTGAACATATTGCTAGAAATGATAATAATAGATGGATAGTTCAAATCTTAAACTGAATCCAAGAGATTGTAAAAGACCTAGAAGGAGATTATATATGGGATAGATAGATGGATGAAATAAGGAAGTTTGTCAATGTGAAGAAGAGAGGTTAGAGATCAGGGAAACTGAATTATCTTATAATAGTTTGATAATAGTTGAAAATGATGATTAAAATAAATAAAAAAATAGATTGATAGATAGATATAGACAGATATATGGATAGACTAATTATCATGGGTTGATTGATGTATGGATACATGTAGAGATAAATAGATATATATGTAAACAGATAGTCATATAGAGAATTAGATAGACATATAGCTATAGAGATACAGACATAAATAGATGTATAGGTAGATGAAAATAGATATATAGATATGTAGATAGACAGATAGATACATAGTCAGATAGATGACTAGCATAATTGATTAATGGATTAATGGATATTTGAGTTGATATCTGAATATATTGATAGATTGTAAAATAGATATGTGCATAAATAGAGAAATATAAAAAATGGATAAATAAATATATAGATAGATACATATTAAGTAGATAGGCAAGTAATTAGATAATAGGGAGATATACAAGTAGTTAGGAAATAGATTGATGGATAGATAGATAGATATAGATGGATGGATAAATGGATAGATAGATAGATAGATAGATAGATAGATAGATAGATAGATAGATAGATAGATAGATAGATAGATAGATAGATAGATAGATAGATAGATAGATAGATAGATAGATAGATAGATAGATAGATAGATAGATAGATAGATAGATAGATAGATAGATAGATAGATAGATAGATAGATAGATAGATAGATAGATAGATAGATAGGTAGGTAGGTAGGTAGGTAGGTAGGTAGGTAGGTAGGTATATAGATAGATAGATAGATTTCAGGTAGTCAGATAGACAGAAATGTAGGTAAATAAATTAAAAATATATAGTTAGACAGATTAACAGATATATAGATAATTGCAAGAACATACAATACAGGTGGAATGAAAAAAAATTAATAATGGAGAAATATATACATATGATAGAAATAGATCAAATTCAGAGATACGATAGATATTTAATAATAGAGACAAATAAATATAAAAAATTTGATGAAATATATATAATATTATTTCCAGAAGTTTCTGTATAATAAAAATATAATAGCTAAATAACTGATGTTTTAGTACAGTAACAAGTACTTTCACCAGAGCGTCCTCTTTCTCAAATCATAAGAATGGGTGTGATGAGATTTAAAATCATTATTTTTTCTTTTGTTAATTTCTCCTTATTCTCAAATTCTATTGGTTGAAAACTTTTAAAAAATATTTTATCCTCCAATAGCTTTTTCCAAATATTAATTTTCTTTAATTCACACTTTCATTTATGCTCTTGGACCTTTTAAAAATCTCTAAAGCTTACCTTAGCAGTCTCTGGTCATATTGTTCAATTTTTGCCATTCTTAGACATTTTAATTGAAAGAAAGAAAGACGGCTCATTATTCCATGATATATATATATATATATAGAAAGCAAATGCACATTGGGAGATATCTACATTTTTTTTCTCATCACTATCCAGCATAATTGTTTTCATTTGGCAAATCATTGTTGGATAGAATAAAGACACTTTCTGATGCAGCCATTTTCATCAAGATATCTATGCTACTAAAAAAATGGTTCTTCACATTGGTTTTGATCAAAAGATTATTAATAGGGCTTTTTTATATAAAAAATATATTTTGATTCTTCAAAAATTAAGACTTTTATCATATATAATAGGAGTAACTGATAAAATTGGTAATGCTTTAAAGAAAAATAATATCAATGCAATTTATGCTACATTTAAAAAAATTAATGAAGTATTTCCACACTCTAAAGATAAAATTCCTTTGGAGTTTCATGATTTATATGAAATTCCATGTGTATGTCATTTACATTCATACATTGGACAGACACACTTTGGCAGTTAGAGAAAAATCAAATTTATCAGCCAATTATTCACACATTAAATTAACTAACCATGACATCAATTTTAATAAAGCAAATATTCTGGAAAAAAATAAACAATATGACCAGAGATTGCTAAGGTAAGCTATAGAGATTTTTAAAAGGCCAAAGAGCATAAATGAAAAGTGTGAATTAAAGAAAATTAATAATATTTGGAAAAAAACATATTGGAGAATAAAATATTTTTTAAAACTTCTCAACCAAAAGAATTTGAGAGTGATGAGAAAATAACAAAAGAAAAAATAATGATTTTAAATCTCATCACACACATTATTACGATTTGAAAAAGAAGTTCTGGGGAAAGTACTTCAGCTATTTAGTTATTATATTTTTATTATACAGAAGCACCTGGAAATAATACTATGAATTCATCATTTATCCATGAGAATATTAGAATTAATATACATATAAAAAGAGAGCAGAATTAGTAGAATAAAATAGATTGGTACATATCCTTGGTAAGTAAATGAATCTGTAGTTTGATGTATAAGTAAATAGGCAAATGTGTGCATATCAGATTAGTAGCTATTTAGAAAGATAGATAAGCAAGTAAAAAAGTAGATTGAAAAAAAAATAGTAAGGTAGATAGATAAGTGAATTGGTAAATAGAGTAAATAGTGTAATAGATAAATAACAGCAATGGAATGACTTAAGTAATGGTTAAGTAATTAAATGTGATTAAATGATTACATGAGCAGGTACATAAATAGATATGTATGATTATATTAAACTATATATAATAAATCAAAAATGGAATCAAATAAAATCCATTATGCTATTTTTTCATTTAATTTTAAAGTAAATAATATAATATTAAATATTACATAACAATGAAAATTCTATACATTTATTTATTTATTAGAATAAATAAATAGAATTATATTATTTATTTAAAAATATATATGCTAACATTAGACTACCAAATCCCAGCCAATTTTTTAAAGTATGGTTTGTTTTCAAGATTATTAACTTTTACAAAAGTTTTCTCTATTTTGTAAATGTTTAATAAAAGCTGATTACAATTGAGTTTTATTAATATATTAGCTTATTTAAAATTTATTCTATCACTTATTATTGATTAATTTGCAACCTATTTGAGAGCTCAGACACATATATAAAGTATGTATATGCAAATGTAGATAAATAAATAGATATGTATATAGGAAGAGAGGTAGGTATGTGAATATATTGTAGATATATAGATAGAATAGTTAAATAACTAGATATAATGAATGAATGCAAGAATAAATGCATGAATGCATAGATGTATAGAGAGGTGAATATATGAATAGATAAATAAATAGATTTACTTGATAAATTGGCAAATGGTTGAATGAATGATTAATAAAAAATCAAAAAAGCAATAGAACAAGCAGACAGGTAATAGATAAAAAAAAAATCAGATGGCCAAAAAAGTTTTATAAATCATTATATTTTTGATTTTAAAAATGCCATTTATTTAAATATAGACTGACTTCTTCTTTCATTTTACTTATCATATATACATTTTATTTACCACTATACCAATCATTTGTTAATTTTTACTCCAATATGTACATACTCAATAAAATTGTATATAACACTACAATACTAACCAAAAAAAAAAAAACTAATTTTTACTAAAAATTTTACACAACCAGAGTTTATCTATTAACAAATAGACCTTTTCAAGTTCATAGATGAAACCATGGTTGTGGAAGAATTTTAGTAAAGTTTAGTTTTTTTTTGTTTAGTATTGTTATGTTATGTGAATTTTTATTATATTTATTATTACTAGTATAACATTAGGCAGTATTTAATATATATAAAATTATATTAATACTTCATGCTTCATCTAAAGGATTTTTAAATATTTATTTATATTAATAAAAAATGAATGAATCTTACATAATATACACCCATGATGTATCCTAGAAATCATAAACAATCATAACCATAGCAATGTTACTATTATTTAAATGTCACCATAATACACTTTAATATTAAGGCATAACATTTTAAATTTTCAATAATTTATTGGTTATGGTTAAATGTTAATCATTCCAATGTAGCCTATTGTAACATATGTGGCTTTTAACAAAGTGACCTGATTGTGTTTCTAGAAAAAGTAATTCTTTAAATGTTATAGATAACAAGCAGTAATTAATATAATTTTACCTTAAAAACATACTTTACTACTAAAAAAAAAATTATGCCAGTGCTGTGATTGCATGATTTTCATTTCAATATAAAAATACTTTAATTCTTCAACTGAAAACTTTTTGAATAATTATATTTTTATTTAACAAATAAACACTTATTCTTCATCAGATCTTTATACTTCAAAAAAATATTAAAAACATAAATTTTAAAATAAATAGTAATCTTAAAAATAATATATAAATTTCACAAAATAATTAAAACAAAAGATTTCATTTTTGCCCTTCAGGCTAATGAAAACAATATTTCCACTAAATTTCTATCAGTAAAATCTATTTTGTTAAAATATATAATCAGACAATTTTGTAGCATTCATTTTTTAAATGAAATTATTATTTAAAAATATTACAATTCCATTTATAATTACAAAAAAAAAAAATAAAGGAATTCTTGAAAATAAGCATTTCTTATTTAACAATAGCCAATGTTTGTCCATTATTTTAAAAATTTGACTTTCTTTTTAGAACAGCAAATATATTCTAATAAAAGTTAATTCTAAAAATCATATATTTATTAAAAAATGAATATTTAATGTAATTTTATAAAATAAAATCAAGTAAGAAAACTAAATTATGTGTAATGTATTTTTTAATTTCTCAAAACCCAATTCATACAGATGTACTAAATATCTTCTAACAAGGTCACAACATTTTACCTCCTTGAACTGATTTTTATTGAAAGTCATATACATCTAGTTATTTTAGTTACAATTAAAATCAAACAAAACATATTTTGTTTTGTCATTAAATGAACAGAGCAGTAAAATAAACACAATAGTTAGAAATGATTGAGCCATTTTGAATTAGATTGCAATGCCAAAGTTACTTCACCAAGATATACAACAAAAAATGTTAGCTAAACAAACTAGCTTTTGCTGATAAACATTTCCACATGTTATTATATGGCATTTTAGTATTTAGTTTATTAGTCAAGACATGAGATTACATGCAATGTTAAAAATAATGCTGTGTAAAGGATAAATATTCAACATATACATTTTATTTATGTATTACATTTTAAATATTAAAAAAAAATCTTTTATTTCCTTTTACAAATTTGATGCATAAATGGCATTAATGAAGTTACTATTTTTCCACATATATTCATACTTTCTATTATATAAACTCATTTTTTTTGAAAGACAAGATATTCTATATTGTAACGGTCAGATTTGTACACTCATGCAACAAAATCCAGAGTCATGGCAAATTATACCAAAGCTGATCTAGATGAGGGTTGAGACCTTGAATCTGACCACACCTTAGCTCCTTCACCAACAGTCCATGTATGAGGCTACACTTAGAATTTTTTAGTTCTCATGCCAGAAGGAGCAAAGGGTGGAACAAGAGTTTTGGGGAATATTAACTAAATTACTATACTTTAAATAAACACACACATCTATGGTTGGTTAGATAATGCATATATTAATAAGTCTCACTAATATTAAGAAACTTAACTAAATATTTAGAATTAAGATATTTAACTAAGATTTGGGATAGATTATGAATGAAACTTAACCCAGTTATTATAATTTATTATATTTTATCAATATAAGTCAAACAAATAAGAGTACATTAAATGACACCTGCATGTGTAAACAGTGATGAGAAAGTTTGAACACAGTATCTCATCTGATGCACTATATTTTGAGAGTTTATAACAAGTTTAATAATCTATGTTTCTAATCATGCCTTAATTTTACTATGCCCTACTTATTAGATTTATGATGGTTAAGTCGGTGCAAGAATGATTATTTATCTTCATAATTTTAATAACAGTTATGAGCAAGCATATGAAATGGTGACCATGTGATTTAGTAGAATACCAATCCTGCCTAATAAAATAGTGATGGCTATGGTTATTAAAAAAAACCAAAAACATCAAAATGTATGGGAACTGAACTGAGTTCAGATCTATATGACTATATAAGCTAATGAGCTTGGATTGAAAATATTGTGTTTTCAATTTTACTGTCATAGTTTTTTAGTTAAGCGGAGATAAATGGTGGCTGCTGGAGTGTTGCATTAAATTCCAAGATCTAGGTGCAGTGCTCTCAGATCCAAGGCTCCTCACTGACAAAAACCACAAACTAGAGAAAACTAGTCTGGGTATATTGGATGAGTAGGCAGTAGATAGTGATTTTATGTACAAGCCTTCTGGCATCTATTGATTACTCTGACTTGCCCTGAGTGGCACTACTGTATGGGCGTTTTGCCTATTTTAATCCAAATCTGTTTGTCTATCTAAAAATCTATTAAAATAATTTTATTAATTTGCATCCTCAAGCTGATAATCATTGAAGTTAAAACTTTTTGATTTTTTCCATTATGGAATAATAAAAACAAATTTTTGAATGTCAAATACTAAATCAAAGTTTCTATAAATTGCATTTAAAATATTAAAATTATTCTCTTAGATTTGAGTTGGAATGAATTGCATACTCTAGAAGGCAAGATATAGAAGATAATTTTTTTAACCTTTTCTTTTACTGAGTTTAAATTAAAAACTATAAAAGTATAACATTTCACATTTTTATGTGTTTCTTGAAGCCATCTATAACCTGTTGTGTAGACTATTGTCATACAAATAAAAAACAAAATTGAAGTATGAGACATCTTTGTAATTTTTAAAGCATCTATAGTTTATTTAAATCTTTATTAGCATTAGTAGCAATTATGAAAAGCTATAGTCTATTGTCTAAGGTACTTGATATTTTGGTAATATAATTTTCAAATGCTCACCAGAATATCTGATCCCATGAGAATGTAAATGACTATAACAAACTAAATTATTATGAAATAAAATAATGGTGTTTGCTAATACATAAGTGCTGAAATGATTAAAAATCATATTTTAAAGATACTATGTTAAAAATATTTTTCATTATTATAATTTTCAGCTGAACAATAAAGTGAAGTAATAGTAACAATCAGTTAATTTTTTATTTTATATAGTCTAAATTAAAACAAATGCAGCTTTCTATATTTATTCTCATATTATATATGACATGATAGACTGTATAGCTTCTCTTTTTTTAATTAGTGTATCGTTTTTTTTTAAATGGCACTTGAATAACTTTTAAATCAGTTTCTCAAATACAGTAAATATTTTTATAAATAATTTTGAGAGGAAAACGTGTTAATTAAATATGTTTAGTTGTTCTGGAAATCACATGATATTAAATTATCAAATGGCAACTTGAAGCAATAGTTTTATTCATTTGCTGAGATTTTTTATTTATTTTACTCAGCTGAAAATTGGCTCAAAAATTGTGAAACCTATAGTGAACAAATTGCAATTCATGGATCACAAGTAGCTCTTGAATGATTTTCATTAATTCTCTGCAAGTAATAATTAAATTAAAATAAAATGTTCAAAATTATTACTGAAAACAAAATTATTAAATTAAGACATAAAAATATATCACTATTAATCAATATTAAGACTTCTATCCTATGCCCATGTTCTTACTTTATTATAGGCAGTACACATTGAAACAAACACTGCTTATGTATATTATAAGGTGAATAAAAATGTAAACAAATTGTGATGGATATTTGATTCAGTACAACTATAGGAGTATTCAATATGTTCATTTAGTTTAGTAAACTTATATGTATTTAAACAATATTTTAAAATTAAATGAATTAAATTACATTTTTATTATAGTCATGAATGAAAAAAATTAAAATGAAAAAAAAATCAACTTTTTAATAACAAGTGACAAACAATTTTTTTTATTCAAGTTAAAGATGAAACTATTTGTTTTATTGTTGGGAAAGTGAAAGTATTTTCTTATTTAAATAAAATTGATAGAGATCTTTTAATATGAATATCCAAATTATTATTCTGATTTAACAAATGTAGATAAACTGAAAAAGATAGCAAATTAAAAAATTATTAGCAGAGTCAAAGTACTTTTATGCAATAAAATATTAAAAAATATTGCAAAGTAAGGTTTTATTTTTGTTCAAATGACACTTAGGAACAAAAAACCATTTGCAGATTATGATATACCAATAACTATTTACTTGAAGCAAGTGAGATTATATATGCAAAAGAATAAACTAAATTCATAAATTTTAGCTAATCATGAATAACTAGCGAAAAACTCAAACATAAAAATGAAAATAATTTGAATTTAATTGCACTTAATGACATTGTAAATAAAATACATACAACTCAATTGCTAATATGTGCCAGAAGAATTTTAAAAAATTTTGAGTTATTGAAAAACTTTTAATGATAAAGTCAATAAAATTACAAACAATTAATTTTCTATACTTTTGAAGGAATAAAGAAATATTTAGAAAAAGTTTAAATTACATTTAACAAGCCAGTAAGTATAACAAAACAGATGGACTTCCAAATTAAAAAAAAAAATCACATATTTAAAAAAACTCTAGAATTGCATTTATGAAAACATTTTAAAAATATGATTGAATATTTATGTATGGCACATTTCATCATTAAGTATTATGCACAAATGTTTTACATATAAACCACTTTATATTGAGATGTCTAAACCACTGTCAAATTATCAGTTTTATGAAAGAATTGAATACTGAAAATATTAATATATAATATTTATTCAATTATTGGAAACATTTCTTAAAAAGTTTTAAAATTGAGAGAAAAAAAGGTAATAATTTTTAGAAATAAAACAATATCAGATTTCACTCCTTTTAGGTATGTGATTTTGCATTTATGTCTGATTTATCTGCATATTTTAAATACAACACTACAAGTATCTATAAATTGATTGTGATAACTTGAATGATTTTCATATAAAGTTAAAGTTATTTATGAAAGAAAAAAAACAATGAAATGGATCATTTCTTGACTCACAAACCAGTGGGTAAAGATGAAAAAACTAAATTCATAACTATAGAGAAGTATAGCATTACACAATACATGTGAAGATTTTGACAAAATAAAAAAATCATTCTCGATTATATAAAATCAATTTTCTGCAGAAATTAACTCTACATTAATTAGTACTCAATTATAACTGATGAATTTATGGTGGAATAATATATTGTGAAAATTATAACAAAAAGAAAACTATAATTTTTTTTACTACTTATCTCTTATGCAATTTGCTAATTATTATAATTTTGATGAAATTTTTCAGATCAACATGCTTTTTTGAGTAGATATTTTCTATTAGGAATATAAAAAAGTATTTTAAAAACATGAATTTTTGACAAGCTGTTAAGTAATAAGAATAAATACAATAAAATTTAATTCTGATATAAAAAAAATCAATAAACTAATTGCTATGTGAATATCATTAAATAAATCCTAATTTAAATTAAAATATCTGACTGTACATTCTTTATAGTTATCAGAGAATTTTTTACTAAATAATTTTTTTAAGTTTTGTTACCATTCTGATATAAATTGGTCCTTCCAGAAATAGTTTGTTCCCTCCCCCACTATTTTAGCCTTTCCTCTTGAATTCAACATTTAATTTAAACCATATAGAACAAATTCTGTGTGTTATATGCCTAAACAAATGTCAATTTATAAACCTATAATCATTTATTTTATAGTAATCTGTTTTCATCATTCAGCTATTGCTTGCTTCTCATTTCTTTGTTAAATTTTATATATATGTTTACTTGCTAGCGTAAAATTACAAATAAGAAATGACAATTTTCTCAGTTTTGATTTGCCATTAGTTTTCTAGAAGAGATTAATGTTTTACTTTGCATCTAACATTTAACCTTTTTTCTTTGTAAAATAAAAAACAACGAACGCCATAAATATTTTATGTGACAGTAGCAATTATTAAAGGCCATCAAAAAAAGCTCAAAATGTTATTTTGAAATATACATTTAAAATTTTCTAAAATAGGCAATGCAATTATTTTTGCGACTT
Source organism: Epiperipatus broadwayi (assembly GCA_028023455.1). Lineage (NCBI taxonomy): Eukaryota > Metazoa > Onychophora > Udeonychophora > Euonychophora > Peripatidae > Epiperipatus > Epiperipatus broadwayi. The sequence continues at coordinate 198,153 of JAQFVV010000619.1, forward strand.
GATAGTTTGTTGCCTAGCAACTTAAATATTTGTTTGGCAGAAATATTTAAATATCCTCATTGCTAGCGATTGTTTAGAATAATATGATTATTACTTCTTTATCATCAACTTTTTAGAATTATTATTATTGTTACTTTTTTTATTATTAAAAAGTGAGTTGTTAAAATTTAAACGGAGTATATTATTAGTATTTTTTTTTTAAAAAAGAACAACTAACGAAAAAACCCCAGTTTAGTATTAAAAATTTTTGAGATAATAAATTTTGAAAAATACGTGATTAAATTAAAAATACTAAAATGCTTAAAAAATTAAGAGACAAAAATTGTTTGCATACAATGAACCCTCCTTATAATGGAATTATATATAAGTGAAAAATAACAGACAAGAATTAACTATATATAAATAAATATTAGCAATTTTTAGTAATGCCCATAATATGTTTCAACTTAAAATAAGTTTATTAAAAACTCTTTTTATTTATTTATATATAATATTCGCTTTTAAAGCAAAAGTTTAATTTTTCTAAACATTTACATGCGAGGGTACTGAATTTATTTCGTGAATATCAAAGACATAGTACCAAAATAGTTGTTTATATTGTAGTGCATTTGCGGGAGGGGGGGGATTTAAAGTAGGAATTGCTTGCAATTCATAATTATACACGACTATCTACACACACTAGTCAATTAAAAAATTAGTGTAAGGAATTACTTCATTTCATCATCACCACTTTAAATTATTTTTCATTGTAAAGTTTAATCCATATTTTCTGATCCATAGATTCTTTTCTCTGCATAATTCCAGCAAATGCCTTTATCTCCTTAATTTTACCTAACTACTCATTTAGTATCATCTTTTCTAGGAATATGCCCAGTCCCATTCCATTGTAGTCCCTTAATTATTTGAATGATGATTTTGATGCTTAATTATTCTCTTACTATGATTTCAGTTTCGACATTTCCTTTTCACTCCCAAAATATTTTATTGTATTATTTGACGGTTTTTCATTTCTCTTAAATGTTAAGTATCCAAGACTCAGATCTAAATGTAGGATGTAATAAAATATATCTTTAATTTTTTTTTTCAAACAAATACCCATATTTTTATTTAATACTAAGTTTATTTCCAAGAAAAATATATCATTCAACTTAAATTCTATCATTAATTTTATTAATTATGTTTCTATTTTAAATTTATTATTATCAAGTTTTTTGTCAAAAAAACAAAACAATACTTTAATCTTTTTTGCTGTCATCTGACAACTTGACTTAAATAATCTTTCTTATATATATGTAACTTTCAAGTTTAACCACAAAATACTTCTTCTAAACCTTTTGTAAAAAGTTTTTGAAATATGAAAACAATCTGTTCTACATCCATGTTATAATTTCTTTTTTTAATGTCATATAATTTAATTACTACTATTTCTTTTCCATAAATATTTTTCAAATTTGACAGTTTGTTTGGTTTATATCTTAAAATTCCAAAGTTTTAATCAACAGTTGTTTTTTTTTTTTATAATTTGTTTAATATTTGGATATGATCTACTGTGACAAACTACTTTTAAATCCATTTTGTTCTTTTAATTTTTTGAGTTCTAAGTTACCCAATCTTTAAATGTAGATGTGACTTCAAAATTATCTCATATAACTGAAAATTATAAAGTAATCTTATTTTTTTTAAGATAGAAGGTTTTCCAACCTAATTAACTGCCCAGATATTAGACAATATATATTTTTAATAAGTTAACTTTCAAGTAAACGCTAATTATTAGTAAAACCCATAAATAAATATGGCTAATTTAATTTCAGTAGAAAAATAATAGTGGAAGAAAAAAATTAAAAAAATAAAGATTAATTTTGTGTGACTGCATATTAATGTTCCCTTTTAGTCTACTTATTTGACATCCTGTGCTATATATATATAAAACTTCACATTTTGTAATTCTAAATTTTTTTTCAATTGGAACTCTCTATTGTATTCTATTTTTTTTTTTTTAAGTGTCATAGCATCGGCCGGGACGCGAACCCGCAACCCGGGCAACTGCCTGCAAGTGCAAGGCAGTCGCGCTGACCTCTCAACCATTTCAATGAAAGCAAGAAATATTATATATTTAAGATTATTTTGAAATGTATCAAAGATGTGATTTTATATTATTAGATTTAATAGCATAATACCCACTTAAAGACAGCTGTAATTATACTTATATAATTTAACCATTGTATTTTTAGAATCTTATTCAGAAATTTTAATGAAGGTTTTCCAGCAGTCTTTATTGAAAGGAATTTATGACTCAATTCCATACAATAAATTTAGATGAATAATAGTCTCATATATAACTAATTTCACTAAAATAGTAACAATATTATAAATTTATTAATTGCAACAACATCTTGATTTTTGTTTTCACCTCAGCATTCAAGCTCATCTTTTTATTTTAAAAATAACAAAATATTTAAATTGATTCACATTTTTAAGCTGATAACCACCCAAAGTAAAAGTTGCTTAAAATCTATCGCTGGCTAATGAAATCTTTGCAAATTTGTGTATTAATTATAAACCAATTTTTTTTTTTTTTTATAAAAAGCATTTAAAATATTAAGAACATTTTGTAAATCATTCTTTGAATTGACAAAAGTATCACAATTTATTTACAGTAAAACTAAAATCCACACACATACAAAAAAAAAAAAAAAGATTTATTTTTCTTTTTGTCCAGTTTAAAATGAAACTTGTATCATCAAATTTATTTTCATCTTGAGGTCTGCTTTATGAAACTACCTATAAACTATTGAAAAGGCCACTGTCATAAAAATAAAATCACAGCTGGAGTTAATCTATTATATTTGTTTTATTTTTAATATCTCATAATATTTCCATTTGTAATAATAAAAAATTCTCTCATTCTATGGTGAAAAAACTGCATGCATTAATAAAAATAAAATTTGTCACTTAACTAGCTGATTTTAAAAGTTGTCACAAATCTTTTTAATTAGGCTCAAATGCTCTGAATAAATTGATAAAAACAATATATAAATCATATTATTGCTAATTTTTTTTTGTGCTTTTTATGGCATCAAAAATCATGTCTATATTAATTTTTTGTCTTTAAAATCAAGTAAACATTTGTCTACGGCTAAAAACAATTTATTCACTAAAATCCTTGAAGGTATGTTTGCTGTAATTAATAGTAATAATATAATCTATTTCATTCATTTATTTTCATATATTAAAACAATAAATATATCTTTAACGTAAATTTATATATTTTATATATTTCGCGAATTTATATATTTTTAAAAAAATTTAATATTTTGAAGAATAACATTCAATCATTGTATTTGTAACAACCAATTATTATTATTTTAAAACTTTTCCAGATATCTAATCAGGAATTGCATTCTTTCCATTTTGAAGATTATAAAAAACTATTTTAATTTTATTAATTTGAATATTTTTGTTCAAATGTAAATAAATAGACAGGATGGGTGTATTAGAAAGTACTATTTGAATCCTCCTTGCATCATTTTTCAGATGATAATAAAAATACTCCTATTAGCTCAAAACACTATCATTGTCATATAAGAGATATATATCAGTGGGTTAGATTCATCATTGGATTTAATAGGATTCCATTGTAATTTTTCAATATTCAAAAAATATTATTGAAAATGATCGACAAATAGCTATATTTTTTTTTGCAGTTTTAATCCATCAATCATTTTTATGACTGTTATTGAGCTTCTGTTATTAAATCTCTATATTGTTTATTAAGCTCTCCACATTTAAATTATTGTTTTTCCAGACTGAAAATGTCATATGTTTTCTTTAATCAAATCATATTAATGGCCATGTTAGGGATTCTTAAAAATTCTTATTTTTTTTTTTGTATGAATGCAATAATAGATTTACTTGTGTTTATAAGTTTCTTGTAACAGAATTCTTTTATTCGGGACATAATAAACTAAAAAATACAATTAGGTAGGTAATTTTTATGTTTAATAGCTGTTGGAATTTTATGCAAAAACATCTTTTTTTTTAAATAAATATATTCTATATGTACAAATTTAATTCCTTACTTTATTTTCTAATTCATATTGATCCTCTTCTATCTTCATTATTAATATTTCCTGACTTTGTTTTATTTTTTCCTGATTCTTATCACATTTTTTCTGGTTTTGTTTCATTTATTGTTGAAATCTTCCTCTTTTTGTTTCATTTATTTTTTGAGCTCTTCCTAGCTTTGTTTCATTTCCTCTTTGAACTCTTTCATTTCACTCATCAAGCTCTTCAACATTATCCTTATAAATTCATCTTGATTTGCTCTTGATGCAACAGGAATTTCATTTACTTCTTCCTGTTTTAATATTCTATTTTTTACATATTTTAATTTATATTTATATATCTTACTTCATTTAAAGTAGAGAACATAAATTTACTTTTCAACATAATAGCTTTGATTAAATGAATGAATATTTCACTTTTTTTTACTATTCTTTATATCTTTACTTTTATAATTCAACAAATATTAATTTATATAATAGACTCTCCCAACATTACTCGATCATGGTTCACCCATTCATATTGATATTACTCAAATTAATGTGCCTTTTTTGGTTTCAAATTATTCTCATTATTATCAAATGCAATATTTTAACATTCTCAAAAGATTTTGTGTTATGTCATCATCAATAAACTCATTAAGCAAGTATAACTATTTTCCATCAATTCTTGGGAAATAAATCTGAAATAATACACAAATTAATTTCAAATATATATAATTATTTCTTTAGGAATACTTTATAAAAGAATTTTAATAAACATTCATTAGTAATTCCACATTCCTTTGATGCTTCACCAGCTTATAGCATATACTTTGGTGCTTTTAAAACTATGAATACAAAACATAATCTTTAATATAACTTGAGAAGCTTTATTTCCATCTGATGCTTTGTTCTCATTTGCACTTTTCTCATGCATTGTATAAAATATTTTATAGTTCCTACAGTATTTTATAACTCTATTAATTATCAATTGATGCTCTCCCACATTTTCTCCGGGATAACAATTCATCATCAATCTATGAAATTTTGTCCATCAACAAAACACAATAGAAAACAATTCTTATAAATAATATTGTTTCTATGAATAGAAATTTCATAATTAGAATATACAATAAATCATAACAAACCTAATATTCCTCAATGTCTAACGCTATAAGCTTTCTCAAATAATTTTTTACTAACACTAAACAAATATACAAAACCATAATTAAAAATATTTTTCTCTCTCTTATAATACCAAAATTTTAAATAATAGTTTTATTCAATGTTAAATCAAGATTTAGATTAAGTAAATAAGATTTCATTAAATTAATGCATATGAAAATAATAAAATAATCTAAAGTATATATTTTATATTTAATTTTTTCAAAGATATAAAGTTTATTGCATAGGAGAACATTACTTGATTTAAATATATCTACAACTGAGAAAATTTTTTTTTTCATTTATAATATGGTGTCTCATGGTACATATACATTCTTAAATTTCATGATATATATATATGAGTGTTGGCATACAAAATTGCATGTTCATTAACCATTGGTTTGCATGATTTTGAAAAAAGGAAAATCCAGATAGAGATTCTAAAGAATGCAGTGAAACCAACTTAAATTATAATCAGAAAAGGATGTTAAATTTATGATAATTAATGCAATTTAATTACTTTTTTTTTTGTCATAATTAATTTTATGATGTTAATACATTTATATTTATCTATAAATAAGTGCCTCATTTGATTCTCTTTTATGATGTACTGATTCATATATTCATTGGATTACATATTATTGAGTTACAAATTCTTATTAGATCAATATTCATTGATTTATGGCTATATCTAACTATTTAATCGTTTATTCATTTATTTGTTTAGCTACTTTATGAAATGTAAATTTATCTAATAGCATAATTATAGGATAGTTGTAGTTTAACATAAATATTTATTGTTAAATGAAGTTAATAGTTTGGATGATAAAGAAAAGTGCAGATCACGATTATTTTAAAACAACAACAAGAAGAAGAGTCTCTAACAGTTTGAGCTTTATCAGTTTTAAATTGTAGGCAAAATATAATAAAGCTATGCTTATTTATATTCCTCTACTGACAGTAAAAGTTTATCTGAGACAGCTTATATAGACATTTAGGAATTCTTTGTTTGTTATGACTTCTTGGATGTGTTCATTATGATAGTTATCTGAATTTTCTATTCGTAGAAAAAATATATAAGTATTTCTATTTTATAGATCATAGTCGTTATAGTAGTAATAAATCTTCAATCTATCAAGATAAGATCTAATCCGGATTAGTCCATTAGTTGAAAGTTGAACTATTACAAGTAATAATAAATGTCAAAAGAGGATACAAAATATAATTGTGAATTATTCATTATTTTTGAATTGAAGAAGTTAAAAGATATCATTTTATGTAAATAATACAATCTCTTTTTTTAAAACACTTATCTCCTTTTATTCTATTAAAAAGAACACATTAATGTTAATACATATATATTTGTTATCTGCGAGTTATTTATAAAATCAAAAATAAAATAATAATAGTACATTAAAAGAATAATTTATTTTTAGAAATCTTGGATTAATTTATCGCTAGAATGAAAATACCTAAAGATGACACTTAAGAAATATACGGTTTGTTAAATCAAATTAAAAAAATATATCGCATTTGTTATTATATAATAAAAAATAACTAAGTTGGAAAAAAAAAAAAGCTTTTGATTATAAGATTTAAAACTTGATAAGAAAAGCTGCTACTAAGACATTTAATTAAAAAAAGAAAACAATTTACTTTTTCCTTTTATGTTATAAACAATCTCAACATTTGAAGATACTAGCAACAATAATAACAATACAACTAGCGTCATCACTATCGCTCGTCTGCCAAAACAAAGGTTCCACATGGTAATGTTGGTTTTATTAAATATATATATTTCATTTAAAAATAAATGTTTGTTTATTTAACACGTACACATTAAAACAGTAAAAACTAACTAAAATGCAAATCCAGCATTAATAGTAATAATAATCAAATGATTGTTGCTCAAGAGATTTTATGACGTTTGAGCACTGAAAATGTTAAAACCGAACTATGATTCGTGATTCTTCAGTTCTCTGATCTGCTACTTAACATTGTACGAAACTGCATAAGCATTTTAATGGTAAAAGACATTCAAAAGCAAAATTTTAAAATAGTTATTTATATAACCCATTTAAATAGGTGATTTAATCTAACATGCACAATTTTTAAGTACTCCAAACTGACATGAAAATTAGTCAAATGCGAAACTAAAAATAGAGAATCACAAAGTAATTTTAAAATAAAAATATGAAATCAAATCGATTTATTTATTATTCATAAAATGAATAAACAAAATTTAAATATTTTTTTTATATGAATGAAATCGCATACAGCAAGCATGGAACTAAATTTGATTAGTTTTGGATTTAATGCAATGTTTTTATGCATTTTTTTTAAATATTTTGTCAATACTTGTAGAAATCTGAAGACATCAACTGCACTTTTTGGAAATGTCAAAATGTTTGACAACTAATCGAGTTTTTTTTTAAAAAAAGAACATTATTGATGAATAAATATTACCTCCATAGTTTGGTATAGTGATAAAGTGGCAGATTTTGGACTCAAGGTCCATAGATTGTAAAACAACTGTGTTAGTTCTGGTACTCAAACTTTTTATGAACTTCAGAGAAATAAAACCATTCAATCATTTTTAAGTATTTATTTATTAGAGTGATGAAATTTTAGTCTTCATTACTTAAGATTATTTATAATTGCTAAATATTTTATAGTAGTTTTAGTTAATTAATTAAGTAAATTTAACTTTCAAAGATTTAAAGAATCATTTTTAACAAAGTTGTAAATAACAACTTCACTTTTTATATTAATGTCAATTTATTTACTGGCATACATTTTTATTCTAAGAAAGTTGTTGACTTGTACAGCTGTAGATAGTTGTTTAAAATAATTATGTTACTCTAAGATTTTTATGTAAAGTAAATTAATTGTGAATAAAAAAACCTACATTGGCATTTTTACAAATGCGATTGAACTTGTGTCAAAGGTGGTTATTTACTATGATGGAGAAAAGAAATATTCTAATAGATAATTTATAGTAGTTTTGCATTGTCCATATTGTGGCTCTCTTGTCTATAAAGACCTGTTCAGTTGCAGTTTTTCCTAATAGAGTTTCTTCTTGAGGGCTTCTAAACATGGGCTTGGTTAAACTTGTCCTTTCCCATGTCTGAAGTAATTCCAGTTAAATGAAAATAGCAATTTTTGTCGATTTGGTTTTCCTCTTGAATTTCCAGGTGAGACAGATATAGGTAGAGATTTTTGTTGCTCTTGGTTGAAAGCAAAGCTGAAGACTGCTTAAAGGGTTTTTTACCTTCCCCACATTTTCTTCCAGTAAAGGTATGTTACATGGAAGAAGATGATGCCTAGCTGTTAGCTGAACTTACCACATGGTTTTCAATGTACAAAGCATTTTAGTGCTAAACTCGTATGTTAAAATCTAGATTAAAAATTTATATTTTTATATTCAATAGATAGGTTAAGATGCCTGCTGTGTTATGCCACAGGTTGGTAAAGGCTTTTGCTTCTTTCTTTTCAGAAAGTGGATTAAAACTTCATTGCTTTCTCTTCAACAATTAAGTTAGCAATATATTCTTCTACTATCTTTTTCAGCAGCAGAATTAAGATTTGATTGCTCTCTTCAACAGTTAAGTTAGCAATATCTCTCTCCAGACACTTGGGTATAGTTACTAATTCACACCCCACATATATTTTTTAGAACAATCTTGCCCACAAGCCAATTACAATCTGTCTCCTACATTATTATCTTCATGACAATGAATTAAATAAAATTTCATAACTATAATTATTCAGATAATTATCTCCTTAATCATAGATTAAAAACAAGTTAAGAACAAAAATGTAACAACATAAAATTATTGACATTCTTTTATAATTAAAAATCAAATCTTGCAACAACAACAAAAAAATAAAATAATCTGTTAATTGCATTGATTTATTTTTTTCATTTTATTAAATAGAGATAAAGAAAGAAAAAACAACTCTAATAAATTAAAATTTACAAACTTATTAAAATCTTATTTTTGCTCTTCTCTTTCTTTTATTTTTTATTTTTATAAATAAAAATACACTTAAATATATTTAATGTTTGAAAATTTTCATACTATCATATGGTAATTTTACAATTATTGAGTTAAATAAAGACCCATAATAAAATATGTATAGGAAAATTTAATTTTATTTTCCCCATTAACCTCTTTATTGCTGATTATTTTATTGGACAGCTGAGGTAAAAACCTAATGTTTTAATTGGCCAATTTCACAAAGTGAAGTGTCAAAATACAAATTCAATCTTCAAAATATATTCAACTTTCATTAATATATTCACTTTAGTTTCGTTTATAAAAAGTATATTAATAATTTGTCAGATTATGAAAGTAAACAAAAGTTTTTTCAAAAATAATTTTTTCTTTATAATTGTAGAAATATTTATGAGTGGTAAACGTAAAACAAAATCGAAAAACTAATCAAAATGTTTATGGGACGATATGATTTGTTTGACAGTTTTACATTGCAGAAAAAGTAAATATTTTATGTTAATTTTTGTTAAAATCTTAACTATTTTTTTTTAAATAATTTTATTTTCAGCATATTTTATGATTATATTTCAAAAAAACCTTTTAGAATGATCTAAAACATTCGTTTATTGCTTTTGAAATAAAACAAAAGACATTGAAGCAATTTCATTATTGACAAGAGATTTTCTTTGTTGTCAAAATTTATTAGCCCATCAGATCTAAGATAAGTCCACCTCTCTTCTTTGTTTAACCTTAACTGACAGGTTTATTGATTTTTTACTTGTAAAATAAGTCATGAGAGGGCAGCATCTTATGGAACTTTGTATAAGCTCTCGATTCACATAAAAATCTTTCGATTTGAACGATGGAAAGTCCATCAAACGTCTATCACGTTTTTAACCATGACTGTCTAAAAGTAGATTAATTAAATACTTTTTTAAAATTCTCAGACCTGGGGAACATGTTGCCAACTATCTATTTATTTATTTATTTTTTGTAGGACAGCTATGTAACCAACTGGTTGCAATATATATGTATGTAAATATTTTAATATTTTTATTTTTAACAAAAATAAAATTTATTTTTAACCCTCTTCCATGAATAATAACTAAAGATATATTTAGTATAGAATTATTATGATATTTTAAACATATTTTTTCATGTACACTTACATTTGAGTGCATATTTTAATAAATGTTTGCATAAATGAGAAATGTAATTGTCTTCAAATTTAAAACAGTATTATTTATTTATTTATTTATTAATTTTGAAATACTATTTATTATGTGAAATATTGTTTTAAAGGTTTGAAAGAATTTATATTTTTATAAATGTTTTTTAAAGTATAGTATATATGGTTTTCAAATATGTGACTATTATTTAAGAAATTTTGCAATGTTAGGACAATGTCCCCTCTTGCTAAATATTCCATTGTCATAGATAAATATATTTATATATTTAAGCCACTTGTAAAATATAATGAATTATAAGTAAAATGATTGTTGCCACTATATTAAAGTTCCTCATAGAATGCTATTTAGTTACATTTATATTTTGTTTATGAATTAATATGGTTATATACCTTAGTTATATTAAGTCTGGTATTTAGTGATCTTAAATAAACTTCAAAAACATGTTTAATAATTTATATTAAAATTAAGTTATATCTTTAGCCAAATTTAAGCAAGTTATATGCTTATAATAAAACAATGTGATTTATAAATTTTATTATTGTATATCCACACCTATTATACAAAATATTTTCACCTACACTTATGCATAAAACATTTGCTTTATTTATAGCGATATAATTTTATTTAGGGGAAGAAAGTAAATAACATTTTTTTTGTAATTGTTTTTTATAATAAAAATAATTTATTCTTTAATACAATTTATGTCAATAAACCTCATTTTTTATTTATTAAATTTGACTTCATTTATTTATAATTATATTTATTTACTTATCATATATTTGGTCAACACATTCATATTTGGAATCCTGAGATTTATTCTAGTTAAATATTAATTGAAGTAGAGATATTATGAAAAATGAGTATTTTATTCAGCTATGGCACCCAAATGAAACTCATTGTCATGCATATTAACACACACATACATTAAGAAATACTTAAAGGATATTTGCACAACATAAAGTTATATTTAATATTCAGTTTATCATATTATTTTGGCTAAATTTAATTAAACTCAAATTCATCATTGTAGATATAATGAATACTTATTTAAATTAAATGTAATTTGGATGCAGTAAAATGTCTTTTTGCTTCTTACTCTGTATAAATATCTTCATTCTCCATATATTCTCTACATTCTGTGCTCATTCATTCTTTGTAGTTATGGTATATATTTAACCAAAGTATGTATGTTTTTTTCCTATGAAAATGTAACACTTAATAATAATAATAAATAAATAAATAAAGTTTCACTTAATACTAATTACAAAAGACATTGATCACTTAATTAGATGCTTCAAAATAAATGATACAATATACATTACATTAACTAAAATGTTTTTATTTACCTTATTTTATTTAACCTATTTATTATTATAATGTCACATATATTATAATGAGATTTCCTCAATATTATTTAAAACTATGTGGCAATATCACTCAATAAAATGTTTACAATTTATCTTGAACAATAACTGTATTATATTTAATAACAAACAATTTATATACTACATTTATATACAAGCCAGTATTTTTATTTTGTAATATATTTATTTAAATCCTTATTCATTAATCATCACTAAGTTGCAATTATAAATTATTTGCTTTAATAAAATGTTCAAAATTTGTAATATATTTTAAATGTATGTTGATGTTTAACATTTTTTTTATAGGAAAACATATAATGTTTAGTGTTTTGTATAAGATTTTGATTTTCAATCTGTTTTAAAGAACATATTTTACTCAGTAATAAGATTGTAAGAAGATATAATTAAATAATTCTTTTGGGTGTAAATGTATGCATGCTTTATGGAGTGCTTTTTATTTCTTTTCTATTTTAGCTGAGTGCACTTTTGGTTATGACCACTATAATCATAACTCTCATATTACATATTGTTTTATATGCAGAAGAATTACATATACAAGTGAAGGCAAACATTAAATAAATAATTAAATGATAGACTTTGAAAATGAAAAATTATTCACACACACAAAAAAAAAGAATAGTAAGTTTTTGTATATTAACAGCTATTAACATTATAGTTTATACAATGAGTTTTAAAATAATCTACCATTATTTGTCAATGATATTGTCATCATAAATATCTCCCACCAAATAGGACTAAAAACAATATTAACTCTTTTCATGCTCCTTGGGTGGTCTATAAACTTTGCATGCATTAATTCTTCCTGCAGTTTTATGTAATAAGGTGAATTTCATGCAAATAGATTCATGAGAATTATCCAACAATCATATTTGTACAATACAGCAAAACAAAAGACTGAATATAGATCGATCTTTCTTGATCATGAACATACTATGGGTCACATATTTTCTCCATCCAATATTAGAACAATTTTCTCTAAAAGGAATGATAAGAAAAGAAACTACAAAGAAGCTTGGGCAATTGCATCCATCAACAAAAAGAATTCATGTGTTCAATTGTCAGAAAAATGGAACATCTAATTGCTTTATTTGCATACTGTGCTTCATTTACATATTACATCCCATCAATTATTTTAGTACATCTGTACTGCATAACTTTACTCAGCACTATCCTTCTGATAGTGTTTTGCTGAAAGCTAGCTCAGTGCATTTAAGGAGTTTATGTTTAATACACCTTTCCATCAGAACTCAAAGACAACCAGTGCTTAAGAATTAAATAAACAATGACAAAACATAAATATAATATTTGTAATCTGATAGCTACAATTTTTATTTTAAACTGAAACATTATGTAACAAGGTATAGGAAACAGTTTGGTAGCTCCTAGATTCATGAATTCTGACTGAAATTAATCTTGCATCAGTCAGACTATGAAACTTTATACTGTTTTGTGCAATAAAAAATAACATCATTTTGTAGAAATCATGAAGTTGTCTAGTTTAAAAGATAATATGTTGATTCTAATCTGATATCTGATTTAAGTTTAAAATCAGTTATTGCACTTGAATATATGTTTGTAGTTTCTACAAGATGTTTACATATTTTATCTTCTACCTCCTTCATAGATCTAATTTAATTGTTTTTTAACAAGTATCAGACTTCAAACTTAGTAACTATTTTTAATTATCTTAGCAAATAATTTAACTATTAAAAAGTACTATAAATTCATGTCTACAATGAGTATATTATAACTAAAATTAATGACACTAATGTTTTATACATATATATATATTTAAAAAAATTAAGTTATTTTTTGGACATTATTCTAAAAATTATTTATCAAAAATAAAAGTAAAGTATTTATTATATAAGTTAACAAAGGCTATCAATCCTATGTGCTGTCTATATTTGATGCATGCTTTATTGTATTTTATTCCTTCTCTCTCAAAGAATCATTTAAAGTATCTTGTAGAAGATTCTTTCATATATCCTCTTTTTTGATTGGTTGTAAAAGTTTATATTCAAATAACTGTATGGAAGATAAAAATAAAATCAAAAAAATGTTAAAACCATTATATTCAATTTATAAAATAATATTGACAGCTTTTCAGTCTTGATAGACATTTATGAAAAAATCTATAAAATGTTTTTATTGTTAAACAGAAGAGTAGTGAAATAAACTAATGTTTTTGAATTTTGTAAGTTAATAATGTGTCATTTTTGTTTGGAGACTTAAGAATTCATATTTTAAAAATTACGTGTAAAAAAAAGTCATAATAGAACAAACCCATATTCAAACATTATATTTGTTTATATTACTAAAAGCAATTTATTATTTTGCATTGAATTATCTTTAAAAATAGATATTACATAGTCAAGCCACATTCTGTAAAACAAACAATCTATAATATTATCAGTCTGAATTACAAACCAGTCTGTAGTGATTTTAACATTATAATACATAATATACAGTTAATTAATAAAAACAATTATTAGTAAAAGTGTCAATTAAAATAACTCAAATGTATTAACTTATTGATGTAAGTATAAATAAAAACAACATAGATATTCAGTATGGAATTCTTTTTAGAAAGAAAAAGTGGCTAATGATATTAAAAGTATAAAAATTGAATAATAATGTGTCGCCCCCTCCCATCTATAGCTGCAAATGACATTCACTTAAGTATTTACCAGATAATTAATTATTAAAATAATTTCTTATATTTGTTATCCAAATCATTATAAAATTATTTCACTAATATAAGGTGTTTTCATTGATCACATATTCATTTGGCACAATTTTAAAATATCATGATTTATTAATTTTTGACTTTTATAGATGAAATGGCAAACTTTTATTAAATATAATATTTTACAAAGCTCATCTTATGTAAAACATGTGAAGTAATTTAAAAATATACTAGCCATGCCCTGTCACTGTAAAAGTCAAGACAACTTTAAAGCTACTTTTATTTTTGATAATATTCTTTTACTTTTTGCTAAGTTGGTGAATATTTTTTTTTTTTTATAAAAAAACAATTTCAAAACTATTTATCTTTAAATTATATATTTACTAATATCTTTCAAGGTTTTATTGTTGGTGATTTATCAAAGAAATTTCATTGAAAGAGAAAAAAAAATCTTGCAACTGCTTAATTGTCAAATATTTTATATGACTTGAGATTTATCTTTCAACAAATTTTATTTTATTTGGGTCTTTTAAAAATAAATATATATTTTTTTATTTTAACTAAGTTGCAACCAGAATATTTTTTTTCGAAATTAGTCATTTTTTAAATATGTAAATAAATTCACTTTGCAAATGCTATACTTTATGCAATCACTATTTGATGATAGTTATATAAATAGGTAATGATCAATTTTAAATAAATATTTGAAAATTTACTTTTCAACATTTCTTTGACCACATAAAGAAAAAACACAGAAAAAGGCAAATTATTCCCAAGATGCATTTCTAGTGTACTTGCTTCATCAATTAATCCAGATCATTAAAATTAGTCCAATGTCTTCACTATCATTCATTATTTATCCATTGTATTTATTAAAAATTAATTTACAACTCTCATAGAATTTTATTGATGACATCATTTGTTGAATAAAAATATCAATATTATATAATAAATATCTAATTATTAGACTATAGATTGTTACATGAACATTAGTCTAGATCCATGCTAATATTAATACATCAAGCTCTACCCTAATAAATAGTTATTAATAACATTGATATATTTATCAAATTTATACAAGAATTATACATTTGTAAATTAAGTTTTAATAATTATTTTTTATTTGCAAAATTGTTTTTTTAAATCCTAAATATAGATATTAATTTCTGTTTTATTAAAATTCAATTGTAACTTTTACCATTTGTATATTCTTGGACATCAATTTGGCCTATATGAAGAGAATGGCTCTAATCAAAATATCTTTAATCATATGTTTAAAGTGTAAGAGTGATATTATTGTTTGTTTGTTTTTTTTAAAAAAAATATCATGTGCAGACATGAAGAGACTTTATTGAATGAAATAAAATAAGATTATGCATATATAAATAATAAAAGATAAATTTTAATTTTTATATTTACATTTAAAAGCAATATAGTTACCCTTTCATCAGTACAAATTTAATAATTGTGGTTTAAAGATAGTAACTATAAAAATATAAATTAAAATTTTATTTTTTAACTGCAGTCACTGAGCAAAGTGATCACAAAAAATTAGCTAATTTAATTTTTTACAGTTAAGTTACAATTTTATAGTATAGGTATAATACTGTTAAACAAAAATTCCTGCTTCCAGAACTTTTTTTCCATCTATGAACTTTATGGATTTAAAAAATAGACATTTTATTTTCATTTTAAACTGATTGTTTTTTTAAAGCACCCAAATCCTTTTGAAAAATTAAATCAAAAGGTACTGGTTGATGGCATTGTTTATGTGCTAAAATACATAAAAATGCCATTTATATGGCTCGAAGTTTATGGCCTATAGAACAGTGATGTTTATATTAACCATTGCATGCCTATATTGCATTGCACACAAATCTTATAGCCTGTGATGTGCTTCATGACACTATGCAAATGCACACATTTCACAGATCATGTGAGGGTGTATGGAATTCAACTGACCATAACTCTTGTAATCTGCATCCGAAGTATTGATCTTACACCCTACCTGATGTAGTATTACATACTAATAATTGTAAACCCATTGCATGCTTCCCTACACAGCTTGGAAGATGAAAAAAATTGCAAAAGTATAAGGACAAGCACAATTTCACAATTCACACAAAAAGGCCCATTTGCGTGAGAACAGCTCCAAGACAAATTAAATGGCTAAGGTTGCACATTGTTTTGAAAATTAGAAGTGTGGTTTGATCACACTATTGCAACTTTTGGATAATCTTCAGATCATCAATAACATCAGTCCTCGGCCTTGCACATTCCAGCGCTACACACTGGCATTTGTAATGTAATTTAAAAATGTAATTATTCGATTTCAAAAAAATTTAATTGTTATATTTTATAAAATAATATTGGTTCATAAATTGTTTACAAATACTTTGCAGAATATCAGTCCATAATGTTTATAGTGTATTTTTTTCAGATAAAGAGCAGATACGAGACAACTAAAATTGCATGTTGTTTTGGAAAATCGTAATGTTGGTTTGATCAGATTAATGCATCTTTTGGATGATCCTTTGACTCAGAAAAACCATTGGTCCCTGGTTCTGCACATTCCAGCACTACACGCTGACATTTACAATGTAATTTAAAACTGTAAGCATTCCATTTTAGAAAATAATGTTGGTTCGTAAATTGTTTAAAAGTAGTTTGAAAAATGTCAACATGCACTGAAATGTATAATGTAATTTAAAAATATAATTATTCCATTTTAGAAAATAATGTTGTTTTTCAATAAAAATTTGGGCCAGTAAACAGCATTTTTATGTGTTTTAGCACATAAACAACACAATCAAGCATATTGCATCTCTAATAAACCAGTACCAATAAAAATAATTTCACTTATTTATAATTTTATATACAATTAAATACTTTCTGTGATTAGTATACATTTATTAATAGCAATATAAATTTTAAAATGCTGGAAATGCTTATTTTTATACTGGTACAATTTTTTTATGCAGCAGTAATAAAACAATACATCAAAACAATTTTTTATTACTTTTTGTTAAACAGCCAATCAGCTTATTTGGTGATTTTTTTTCTTTTGCTAATAGATTTATTATTATTACAAAATGTAAAAAACATTGAATAATATTTTCTTTTTAACTGATTATCCACATAATAGAAAGATATAAACTTTTTTTAAAATAACATTAAAAACTTTGAGAAAAAAAATATTTTACTTCTTCATCTATCATTTACATTTTTAAAGAAAATATTGTATCAGTTATGAATTAAATGGAGCTATTACATTAATTAGAAAAAAAATAAGGCAGGCAGCTCATTACAAAAAGATTTTCAATGTTCTGACATTTACTAATCTTTTTTTCCTTGATTTTATTTTAAAATATGAATACTATCAATTTTTAACTATAAATTGTCACATATGTCTTGAGGATCTGCAAAGTAATAAATATTATTAGTACTTTAGTATTAAAGCTGCAACATAGGGGAGATAGGAGGACTTTTCACCCACAATAAATGTGTAATGTCATGATGCTGTCAAATTGAAAGAAAATAATCCCTGTGAGTATACATGAAAACATGTTTTTTTTTTTAATCCAAACGATCTTTTTTTTTTAATACTTCAACATTTTTAGTTATTGTCTAGATTTTTTTTCTGACAAGAGCCAGGATAAATAAAAATGTAATAAAAGTCTAATAATTAATATGTATTTTATTTTTTGTACTTTTGGTTTAATTTTTTTATTTAAAAAAATGATGTTTATTAGCACTTCTCTGAAAATGCCAGCATATTTTGCATCAAATTTTTGGAGGGAAGACTTTTACTGTAGATCTTCATTTTCTGTGCTTTGGTTTTATTATGTAAATCCCTGTTATATATTACATGATGTCATAGAAATATAGTTAATGTATTTTTATTCAAATTATTTAAAAATCAAAATCATTTACTGTTGTTTAGTGTATATTTAAATTAACTATTTTTTGATTAATGGCATCATTATTGTAATATTGCAAATCACATTTAATTTTTTATTTTAAATGTAGTTCTTAAAAGTTGTTAGTGTCGAAAGTTGTACATATTTAAGAAAGTTGAACTTTTTTTTAAACTTGTTAATGTTGAAAGTTGTATGTATTTGTGAAAGTCACTTTTTTTTGGGGGGGGGACTTGTTAATGTTGAAAGTCATAGATATTTGAATACATTTGTTATTGAAAATGATCTATATATTTATTGTTTTACTATTTTTTTTACTTTTACTTATTTTTAGTCCTGCAGCATGCAGCATGTATTAGACCTACTGCACCTGTCGACATTCATATCAACCTCCTGATAACTTTGTAATTCTTGCCAAAATATCACGTACAAGATCTGTGTACCACATTCTTTTTGTTGCTGAAAAAAGTAGTACACAAGATCCATGTACATGTTATTTTGGTCACATCACAAGATTACAAAGTTATCAGTAGATTGATATGAATGTGAACAGGTGCAATAGGTCTAATATATGCTCCATACCACAGCTTTAATACTAAAATATATTATTTTATAACAAACATTTATGACCATAATAGTTGATAAATGTCTACATATTCTTGTAGAATAAATTTCATTATATATATATATATTAAAATATCTGTACTATATATGTGCATACTAAAAATTGACTGTAGTTCACTACTAACTGCAAATTTTAATATCCATACCGAGATTTGAAATCAAATGTCATAGATACAAAAAAAGCGATTGTAACAATTTTTAATTTTGTAACCATTTATATATTTTTTTGAAAAGCTGATGTTGCCAAAGTGGAATTGCTTGAAGTATGGTATTTATAAAATAAAATTATTTAATATATTATAGCAATATAAATAATTGTAACCTAAATTATTTATATTTATAAATCTGCACAATTAAAATTAAAAATTACATAAATTGATAAATAGATAAAATGCTGTGTGAATATGTGCACCTTCTAAATATAACATGTGTCACATAAGTACATTGATTTTAAAAAAAATAAGTCTATCTATACATTTTAATCACATTATTGAGAAAATATATTTTGTAAAAGTGAAAACAATAAAATTATAACACATATTATGTAAAGGAAAGAAAAAAAAATGGTTTTACCATTACATAAATGAATTTAATTTGCACATTTTATGTAAATGCATAGTATTTGGTGACCCTTTCAGATTTGCCCATTGAAGGAAGTCTTAAAAGAATAATTTGCTCTTTCTTATAAAACATTTAATATCAGATGTATTATTTTGAAAATTGTGAATTACTAAAATTAAAAAGTTATTGAGCAATTTTTAAAGGTCGATAATATTTTTTTATTCCTACTGCTAATGGAAATTTAAAAAAAAACTATTTGTTTATTCATTATGAAATAATGCTATAATTTTAAAAATTGATGTAAATTTATTTGTTTTCACAATATGTTCTCTATAATCAATATGATTTTTTCAGATAATACTGATAGAACTGTTATTTGAAAAAACATCCATTGAGTACAGTGTTAGGTGTAGAAAACAACAAGTGTGGTATAAATAGGTCAGAAAATGAACAACTTAGGAAGAATAGTCTATTCTAAGCCTTAATTCAAGAATCAGTGTTGCAGTGATCCCTTGAAGAAACTGTTGATTAAACCAGTTTTCTACTGTAGTTTGAATAATGGTATCTTGCTGACATTTAAAAGTAGTTTTTAATACTAAGGTCCACCACAACAAGTATGACATTACCTAGAAAAAGACTATATACTATGTGTGGCTAGAATATCAAAAACCACACTTGTTAAAACAACTAGAGTGATGAAATAGGATCCAGATACTAACACTGAAGTTTGTTAAAACCAGCCACTAGCTTAAATCAAGTAATGAGAAAAAAATAGATTATGCTGTAAGACTCACCAAGACCTATTCTGTGCCCTATGTAATATCACCAATGTCCAAGGAGGACAACTACCATTTTATATGGAGTAATTAAGACATTCATAAGTAGAGTAGAAGAATATCTGTAGAAAACTATGGTTTTGAACTTTTCAAATTTTACACTTAGTAAGATCTTATCGATATAGTTATCTTAAAGCCTTAAGCTTAAAATATCTCTAATAGTTATTAATTTTATTATCTTTCCTAGTTTGTGTTATGTTTATTATACTTAGTAATAGTTTCTAATACATAAGCATTAAGTTTTTATATCTATTGTTAATAAATTGTTGATTTGTGTTTGCTTATCAAAGTCACTCCATACATTATGCTATTAATATCCAAATCTGAGAAATTATGCAATCCATTGGGTGACATGCAGGGATAATGGTATTAATTTATAAATGATGATAATCAGGCATTAGAAAATTTTCCAAAAGTAAATTTTCTATTTAAAAGAGTTGGCACCTTGTTTCATTTTTTAATTATTATTGAAATTACAAAAACAAATGTATAAGATATCTTATATAGATATATCATTGAAGTCAACCTGTAGCTTATTTGAAGAGTGTTTTTGTCTTGAATTGAAACATTCTAAATCAATCTAAAATAAGGTTCAAATCTTTGAACATTCTTTACAGCTCCTTGAGCTATTTGATTATTTATTTATATGCTGGATATACCACAAATCAGTTATTATGCTAGATTCTCTAATTACTTATTGTAAGATAATTCAGAAAGTCAAGCTTATGACTCAGGTCAACATATTAGGTAATTACACAGCCATAAATTATCACTTAAAAATGTTTTTTCAGTTTTAAAAATGAACCACTTTTATTTCCAAGAAACTACATGACATGAGAATTATGAAGAACATACCTCTAGTGGCCTCAGCCGGACATCTCTGAAAGTATAACAACATAAACATTAGTTATCATAGTATAATTAAGGTAAAGAATATACTTCAAATCACATTCTTCACTGCTATATTATTTCAATATGTAGATTTAGTTAAGTAAATGTTTATTTTCATGTTTAGTTTTTTTATGTTAAAATCAGCTCATGATAAATTTTTAATCTTTTGGACTTCAGCCTTGAGTCCTTATTTGCTTCAGAATTTTCCTTCACTTCTAAGTATTGAATGGTGTATTTGAGGATTCACACTAAATATGTAGTATTGAATTGATTAAAATCACTTAAATACTTTTTTCATTAAGTCAAGTGTTTCCCCAAATCTTAAGAATTAGCAATCTCATTTAATCAGGAAGTTCTTCATAAACAATTTTAATCTGTTAATTTTGCCAATTATATCATTTAATTATGTTATTTTCATATTTATGTATTTTAAAAAATATTTTTACAAGTTATATAATAGTTTTACAAAATACAATTTAATTTTACTAGTTTCAATAATTATTTGAACAATATGCCTTTAATATTTTTCCTTTTTTGTACATTACTTTACTATTTTCAAAATTATGTTATCACAACTTAATTTATACAATTGAATAACTACCACCATATTTGTCACAAAACCTTCCCTCCTCATCCTCCTATTTCAATTTATGAAATTAAAATACTCAGAATAAAGTATTTGAGCTATTAAAAGTTTATAACTGTATATTTGTCTGAAATCATAGCTATGCAAGTCACTGACTGAATATAATCTAACATTATTTTATTATTTAATCATTTTGGCCATATAAATTTTATATTTATTCAGCTTTTGTCTTTAGTGACCAGCACTTAATCATTTAATTATTTTGTTGTTATTCTCACCATCAGAATTATTATATATAATGTAATATCGTAGTAAGTGGCCAACTCTGGTAATGTCAATATTACAAGCTTCTTACATTTAAAATAATATTAATTAAGGGAGAAATAATATATTTACTTTTACCATATGTTTTTATAATATCGAACATTAATGTATTTAAAAGTTTGCCTTTTTTTAAAATGATGATATGATAGTTTGCACACATTGTTTTTTAAACAATAATGTGAATATTATTATAATTTATTAAGTATTGTAAAAAGAGAGAGAGAGTGAGAAATATAAAATCAAATAAATATATATATATTTTGTCTTCAGTAATAATAATTATCTACCAGTTTTAATTTCAATTTTGAGAAAGGTCCTAAGAGTAAAAAAAAAAAAATTCTTCTTCAGTAAATTAGTTAACTTTTTTTTTAAATTTTAACTTTTGAGAGATAAAATAAGTTAAGTTTTATGTTTAGCAAGGTTTTAAAAGAAAACAATAAATAGGTTTAACATTTTCATTGAGCATTTTTTAATTAAAGATTTTTTTCTTTTTTCTCTTTATCGTCTTCCAAAACAAAAGGCAATGTTTGCCAAATGAATGGTAATTCAGGGAATGTTTTATTTTTAGCATGGGAAAAAAATAACTACATAAGAATTTTACTTTTTATGATTGGAAGTTAATTTTTTTTTTATTTGTTTTACAATTTTAATTTTGAAAGAGAAAAATAACCTTTTGTAAAAATAAACCCAATTGGTCAGAGTTAAATTTTGTCAAGTGGGAAACAAGATTTTGATTGATCCATAAATGAGATAGGGGAGTGAATAAATCAGTAACCTCCAGTGTCTTGAACAATATGCATTTTTGATTAAGCTGCTGAAGAAGACAGTAGAAATGATTCTTAACTCAATTGTTGATCAAACATATAACTCAATTGTTAAATGAAACAATAGCAACAGTATTTTTGACCAAACTGTTAAAAAAAGTCATAAGCAGCAATCATTCTTGACACAACAGTTGAAAGAATCAGTAGCAGATGTTTTTTCTTATTCAGCTGTTAAAGAAAACAGAAGCAGAAGTTCAGCTTTGGAAAAAATGGTTTTGAAACTGGAGTTAAGAAACCATGTGCTAAGTTTTAATAAAAAGCTGAACATCATCAAACTTGTATTATGTGACCTGCTCACTAAGAAAATGTAAAGAAGAATAATCCTACCTACAATAAGCCTTAATTCCATCCAAGAGTATGATTGTCTCTGTCTCTATATTTTAATATGAACTGGAAAATTCTGAGATTTAAAAAAAATAATTAATTAACTGTGTACATTAACCTGGGAGTAGGTGTTAATGGAGAAGCTTACAAAAAGAAAACTAACATGAAAAAAATGAAAATTACAAATGTCAAAGAGGGACTCAAAAAAAAAACCATCATAAAAGGTATGTTATTGTGTACATTATATCTTTACTTATAGATACATTTTTATATAAATAATGATAGGTAGTAATGACTTAAAAAAACATGGTTAAATACAATCTGAATTTTAAAACTTGGCATTTTATTAATGTAAGATTATAGCTAAAAAGAAAAAAAAACTAATTATAGTTCATATCCAATTAATTTTGTTTTGCTATAAAGTTATAGCTATATAGTACTTTATAGTTAAACATACATTTAAATTATATATCAATGTATGTTTATTTGTTAGGAATTGGTCTTAATGTTATATCCAGCTTAAAAATATAATATAAAAATTGTAATATTAAAAAATATTTTGGAATGAATATAATTCCCATAGAAGATAATCTAATTTTGTTACATTTTACATAGAAGTGTAATGTTTGGTAGATGAGTATATCTTTTGAAGAAATCAATAAATGTTAAGAATTATTAATTTGATATGCTAGAATAAAGATATAATGTGTCTGTGTAACTGCATTATATTGAGATGGTATTTTTTGCCTCATAATAAAATATTTAGATATGTTATTTTAGATTTAAATTTAGTATTAAGTTTGTTATATAAAATGTATTTTATTTAATTTAGGTTAACTAAAATTGATTAGTAATGCTAATCCAGTAGTTAGTTGATCAAGGTTTTTTAAAATTATATCTTGGTAAGTAAATAGTGATGATGGGGCTGAAATATAAATACACTTTATGGCTAAAAATGTTTAAGCAAATAATTTTATTGTAAGTTTTTTTTGTATGGAATGAGTTGTTTGAAAATTAAGAATCCAGGATCTCAGAAAAACAAGTCAAAAAGATAATAACTTAAGTAATAAAGAAGAAAAATTTGTTTGTTAACATTTGTAAAAATAGAACTAAAGTATAAAATTTGAAAAAAATGATAAAAAAAAATGGAGGGAGGTATTTTGAAAAGTCTGTATAAACAAATTTATTTATAAAATAAAGGTTATTTTTGTTTTATCTTAAAGAAGTTTCCAATGTATTCTGGCTAAGTAAAACAATGATTCCTCATGGGAATGCTTTTTCCATAACTGTATCTTCATATTCCAAGTAGTGAAAGGAGAACAATCATTCTATGATGAGAACTAGCCATGAGGTAGCTGAAGCAATCCATCTGGAATAAAATGGACATTTACCATGTTATACACATATAAGCAAAACTATGATCAACAAATTATAGTTAATGGCAGTATCTCTTCCAACAATGATTTTAAGCCAACCAACTTTCTTTCTGAAATATTATAGATCAATGCAATTATTGTAGGTCAGATTTCTCCATGTCAGCAGTATATCAAGTTTCAAACTGGGTAATTATGAACTCTTTTGTAGAAAAATGCAATTAGACTCATTATTTGCTTATGCCTCAAATTGTTAGTGAAATAACATTATAAGCAAGGGATTTATTTATAATATTTTACATAACTTTATGTACAATTCTACTATTCTTTTAATATGATCTGATGAATCTTGATATGGTTTATCATAAAAAATGATGTACATACTGGTTAGTTAATAATTTTATAGATGTGATATTTTCAAGTTTATTTTTATTCTAAGTAATCATGAGAGATTTTGGTAGAATCAGTGTTATTTACCAATCTTTGTTGTGGTTTTTTCCAGGCCATCTTCTAAAATAAATTAGGGATGGAGTTACTTGCATTTATGGTGGCATGTAATCTCTATGTTTAGATTGCTCATGTATGGTAGATTGAATCCTGATGTAGTCCTATATTGAGTGGTGGTTCAGAAAGTTCCTTTGTAATCATTATGTCAACTTTAATAAGACATTTTATGCATACTTCTCATATAGATACATTTATAGTTATTTGGAATGGGATTTTTTAGTTAAACATTGATTTAAAAGATTTGGAGAAAGAGTTAGGAAATTAATAGGATGGAGATTTATATTATAATCAAATAGATTTATTAGATCATATATTTAATGTGAATTAATAAAAAAATTATTATGCTTTAATTTATATATTTGAATTTTAAATTGTTAGTGATGTAAGAAATCAAGTTTCATTATGTCTATAGCATTATCTTTCTATCATTAATGTTTAGTCAATTTTTAAGGTTATAATAAAGAGATATTTATGTTGCATGGGTATTCATGTATCATAACAACTATTTTTATGGTTGTGAATATGATTGCTAAATAAATAAATTATGACCAATTTATTTGAAATGGTTTTAAATATCATTTCTTTCTTGTCTGGTTCCAGGTTCCAATCTGGTGGCATCCTGCAAAAGTCATATTGATATCATTCATTTACTACAACATAGTTTTAGCATAGATTAGCAGATAAAAATTGGACCCAACAATGAGCTTTAAAAACAGTTAGATCATCCTGAGAAAAAGAGAAGGAAAAAGGAAAAATTGTGCATTAGTGGATAGGTTGTAGGGATTAGATAGGATCTGAGGAGTGATATTGGGAAATTTGAATAGAGTTTCAGCAAGAGAATATGAATATACAAAACATCAAAATTAAAATGTTCAGTGGGAGCCTAGGGAAAAGTCCTTTTGAATACATAGAAAGTTTGAAAGACTGTTTTTAGTTTTATAGATTAACTGAAACAGAAAAGATAATTATTGCAAACAATTATTTGAGAGTGCAGCATGAGACTGATGGAAGGCATTATACAACAGTTTGCAAACCTTTGAGGAGTATAGGAACAGTATTGTGTACTTTCTGGAGTATGGCAAAGCACAGAATGTTGAGAGTGAAATCTACAAAAAGAAAGTAGTTGGGTATAAACAGTTTTTAAGACAAACACTAGTAGATTACACCATGACCAAACATCAGATAATTTGGACACTTAGGAGAAATTTACCTAAAAAAGTAGAAAATTGTCTTGCAGGTTGTATATGTAAATGAATAGAGGAAATAATAAAAATACTGAAAGATATAGAATCCATAGAAAAGGAAAAGGTGGGAGAGCAGAATAGAGTAGGGCAAAAAATAAAATTATGTAGAGAAATGATAACACAAGGAGAAATATATATATATTGTTTTAGATGAGGAGATAAAGGCTCCAATGTTTGCAAAACAGGAGTGTCCAATTATACCTGTAAGAGTTCAGAGTATTGAAATATAGGTATTGAGCTAAATTTCAGTACTATCAATTAGAATATTAGACAAAATCAAGAACGAGAATAGAAAAATGCTAATACTTCCATTAAAATAGTATAAAGTTATGATGGCTAATAGGAAAAAGGTGAAACTTGACATGATTTTATTTGATAGATCATAATTTATCAATGTTGGGGCTGATAGAAGACATAATGTTGGAGTCAGACTTCATGCACTGAGCTCAGATGAAAATAAATTATGAAGATAATTCAGTTCAAGTAAAAAATAAAGTAATACCATTTTAAAGCCAAAAAAGGCAAGAAGTTATCAAAGTAACATATATAAACAAAGAAAATGTATTAGAAGATACTCAAGAGAAAGTTTTAAAAATAAATGGGACTAATACAGTTGTGATCAAACAAATAGGAGAGATACTGAAACAGTAGTAAAAAGTATTTTCAGCAAAAACAGGCATTGTAAAGGAATATACACACTGAATTCAACTTAAAATAGAGACTTATTTTCAAAGTAAGTTATTTTCTATTCCATTAAATATAAAAAGAAAGTTATCAAACATATATGACAAATAGAGGAATGAGGTATTATTAGAAAATAACCATCATTCATTAATCTATTAGTTATAGTGAAGAAAAAGGATGGGTCAATGATGGAATGTTTAGATATGTGTCAGTTAAATACTGTTATGAAACCTGATCATAATGTACCACTAAGAATTCCCAAATACTCATAAAAATTAAAGGGAAAAAATATTTTTATTTTATTTATTTAACTTTTTCCTGGCAAAGTGGCCATATTGAATATTTAAAAAATTATGTTAAGCCACAAATTTTATCATACCTTAAGTTTGTATTATTCAAAAATGACATAATATATATTGTTTTATACACAGAACACCAAAGAATGTAATTAAGCTGAAAGAATATAGTCATTGATATTCAAAGTAATAAAAAAATAATAAAAGTTAATATTTCTAATAATTATTTTCATATTATTTCATAAATTCAAAATTATCATGCATACAGATTAAATTGCATTTTTATTAGTAGGTTAGTTGGATTCATCATAAAATTTATAAAAAAAATTAGTATATAATAACACTTACCTAAGGTAATCTATCATTTGAATACTTTATAGAATAAAGACATTAGTACCTTTCATTTTTCCTAGTAGCCCTTCAAAATGCATTTCTATACAGAGATTTGAATTGAATATGTCATCCCTAATTAAATAAGTAATTAATATTGATCAATAAGTAATATAATTTGAATATTGTAATAAAGAACTTCAATACAGTTTGTAATTTATTAAAAAGTAATACTAAAATGGTCACTATATACAAAATAAAATAAAAAGTGAATGAAATACTAAATTCATTATAAGTTAAGTTTGAGGTACATAAGTTAATAGTTGAGAATCAGTTCAATGTAGTATTATTTATCCTAACTTTATAGGTTTTGAGGGCTCATATTGCATTATGCTACTATGACCATAAATTTAGTAATAGCTTCATCAACTGCCACCTCTCTTTGCATTTGATATGCAGCTTTGAAATTTACATTGCAGTAGTCTATAATTGGCATACGTTTATATATATATATATATACTGTCAAAATTTTTACTTTTATCATTTGTGTATTTTTATTATTATTAAAATGCAGACAAAACATTATATGAAAATCTAAATCAGGTCATAATATTTGCAAAATATGTTTATCTTTATCACATATTACCTAATTCAAATACTGGACCCAAATCCACATCATATCAAAAAATACAGATAATTCACAATATAAATTTACACAATAACAAGTTATTATATTGGTTTCAATATTAATTTTTTAATATATTTTTTATCAAATATAAATTCAAATAATAGCTAAAAAATATGTAAAGATAAAATAATAAGTAAAAATATAAAAATAATTACTTATCATTGAGTGCTCATAACATTGTCTTCTAAATACATCAGTCAAAACATGTATTTTTCTGATGTAATTTTAATGGTGAATATTCTTCCATTAACTAGCAAAAAAATGAAAGAAAGACAAAAAAATTCAATTTACTTGATCACAAAAATTATAAAATTTTTAATTTTTATCATAGAAAACCAATTAGCTTTTCAGAAAATAGAAAGAAAGATGGAAATGAATGTGTAAAATGTGCATATGTAGACCATGTGGTTTTTGCACAATTCTAAACTAAAATCGGATATTACAAATTCAAAAATTCTAGAGCACTTTCTTCATCTATAATAATGAACTAGTTAAGCTCAAGTTAGTGGTAGATGCCATAACAGGTTGAAGGCAGGAAGTATACAGCCTTTTGACATGAAGATTATATTTATGTTTTTCAAAGTTTGTTTTGGGCTATCTAATAGTGGGTCAGAACTAATGTTATCTTCATGGGATGGTGCCCAAAGATAAAATATTCTATTTATTATATAAATAATGTTTTATAGCCTCAAAATATCAACATGAATACCTAGAGAATATAGCTACTTTCTTACAAGAATGTTGAAAAAAAATATCATGATTAATATTAAGGAAAGTTGACTATTACTAGAAGAAATAAAGTTCTTTGGCCATATAGTGAGTAAAGACAGTGTAAAACCTCATCCAGAGAAAATTGAAGCAATATCTCAGTTTCTGAAACCTTGCAATAAAAAACAAGTGAAATTCTACAAA
Source organism: Epiperipatus broadwayi (assembly GCA_028023455.1). Lineage (NCBI taxonomy): Eukaryota > Metazoa > Onychophora > Udeonychophora > Euonychophora > Peripatidae > Epiperipatus > Epiperipatus broadwayi. The sequence continues at coordinate 227,543 of JAQFVV010000619.1, forward strand.
AAAATTTCCACAGATATGGAAGCATTAGTATTGTTTCTCCAAAGTGACAACAAGTTAGATTATCAAGATTCCCAAAAGGAGGCTTTTGAATCAATTAAATTTTTTTGAAAAAAATGTAACTTTGGCATATCCCAATTTCATTAAACTGTTCTTATTACAAACAGGCAGCACTAAGGTGTGATTGGGACCTGTTTTATTTCAAGAAAATTCTGGCAAAATCCTTAAAGTATTATACTTTCTTAGTCAAACATTAACTATGGCTGAAAGGAGAGATTCTCACAATTGTGTGGGCCTTTAGTAAATTAAAACACTTATTATTCAGGTTTGAGATTATTGTAATTACTGACAACAAGTGTTTGGAGTTTGTAAATCACTGTTACTTAATGAACAATTGGTTGATAATTTATTTTTACAAAAATTGAATTACCAAGTAGTATATTATCTGGGAAGAGATAATATTACTCTGGACATTTTAATCAAAACCTGGAAGAAAACAGTTTCCAAAATTTATTTCTAGAGGGAGCCCAGTTAACTATTATAGCAGTGAATGCTGATAAATCCATAGAGAAAGATATGTAGAGGTTATCTTGCTTTCAAGAAACTGATCATGTTTACCATGATGTACTATGGTTCTGTTAGGGCACTATGTCTGGGCATCACAAAGTATATGCTTGATTACATAGAAATAAGCATAAATATCAAATTATTGATAGGCTTTTGGTATACCAAATCCAAAAGTGCAGCATTATCTGGAGGATTATTCCTCAGACTTTACAGGTATGATTCATTTGAATCAAACATATGGTCATTATGGTTTGCATAAGATGGAAAATGTATTACAATGGTAGTATTAATGGCCAAATATGCATCAATCCACCATATCCATTTTCCAATCTTGCCAGGAGTGCTGCAGAAACAAACTTTTAGCATCAAAATTATATCAACTCATTAAGGCTGATATTGCCTAATAACCCAAATGAGTTACTAGCTATTAATTTTATGGGCTGTTACCATTTTTAAACAGCACCATTAGCTTGGGTTCTTTCAATCACTGTTCTACAGGGCAAAAGGTATGGAAGCCTCTAATTAACCTTGCTCTTAGAAAAAAGTAACATTGTAAAAAAAAAATTGAAGGGCTCAGAAAATGAAAAAAATTGAAGGAGTCAGGATGATTTAAACCAACCTTCATATATAAATATATCAAATTTCTACTATTTGTTGCCTTTGACAGAATAGCTCAGTTGTACAACTCAGTTGGTTAGAGCGTTAACCTTAAAAATTCGAAATTCAAGAATCTAAAGGTGCAAGTTCAATTTCTATGTGAATACTGTCACTGTGCATATAAGGCTAGCAACAGCTGATGAAGAGTGGAAAATAATACTACTCAAAACATTGTGTAATTACTAACCCATGTTGTCTATTTGTGTGTTATTATGAACAAGTTGTTTGTATTTGAAAAATTTTAAATTTTCTATACATTCAACATTCACTCATAGATTATGGAAATAGTTCAACATATAACATCTAATAATATACCACCATCACAAACTTTCAGACAAATAGATTCATTTGATTATATATTTAGCATGAATTAATAAAAGATTTTATTATGCTTTAATTCATATGTTTGAATTTTAATTTGTTAATGATGTAAAAAACATTTCATTATGTCCATATCATTATCTTTCTATCATCAATGTTTAGTCCATTTTTAAGGTTGTAATAAAAAAATATTTATCTCATGTGGGTATTCACACCATAGCAACTATTCTAATGGTTGTGAATAAGATTGCTAAATTAAATAAATTAGTCAGTTTATTTGAAATAATTAAAAATATTTATTTCATTCTTGTCTGGTTCCAGATTACAAACTGGTGGTACCTTGTAGTGATCATATTGTTATCGTGCATGTCAATTTGTACCACAATAATATATATTTATTTATAGTAATCCAAGGGTAATCTTAAATTTTTATATGGTTAATTATTTACATATATTTTAAAAAGATAAGTTGTTATTTGACAGATGATACTGTCATTATACATGCAAATGTTTTAAATAAGAAAAAGTATGTCATATTATTTTATGATTTCTTATATATTTGTTTCTGAGGTAAAAACAAAATTATTCAGAAAAAGTTAGTAAAAGTATTGTAAGCCTTTGTACAAGGAAAATGTTATGTACATATTATTAGTCAGCAAAGCATTTTATTATTTCGTATAATGTTAAAAACTTGTTGGTCAATATAATCTTGTAAAAGATGTGTATTTAAAAACCCATGTGTGCATTTTATTATTTTACACTCATATAATATTTAATATGGCAGCTAGTACAAAAACAAACTCTACAATTTTTTTGACAGAATATAGCATTGATATTATTTTAGCATCATGCCATGCAAGGTTATTATCAGTAGCTGTCCTGATGGTGTGATCATATCTCTATGGTATTTTACATACTAATCTATAAAGAAATGAGAACAAGCATATGCATACAATAGTTAAAACTTTCAATTTGAAGCTGACTTTATCCTTATGACATAAATTGTGTGGTATCAACAACATATTCTGAATTAGTATGCATCATGCATATTACATAATTTCAAAGACACATATTGTCTTGATTAGTTGTTTATTATTTTCTTAATAGTTTTATTCTAAAATCAAAATATAATTACTGATAACCATAATTTATTTTGAATTTTATTTGTAATTAAAGTGCTAATAAATTTCTTCATTATTAAATCTTATCCATATTCTTAAATATCATTCCTGAGTTTTACTACTATTGAGTCATATTATTGTTAAATCTTATTCATATTAATGCATCTCATGATTTCAATATAAGGTCATTTAAATAGGGTAATCATGGAATATATGGGTAAATGAAGATGTGTGTTTATATGCATAATTGATTTATGTAATATATGCTTATTACTATCTTTGTTCTAAAAAGATATAGCATATATATTTACATTAATATTCATTACATATTGTAAAATATATCATTAAAATTGGGAATCATTTCATTAATCTGTGCATAATGTATGAATAAAATAAAGTGCATATTGCTAGCTGAAATTCACATCTAAAATATTAGTATCACCAATGGGATGTGATGTGCTATGGATTCTCCTTTATCAAAGTCAACAATCTCTCAGACACTATGCCCAAAGAAACCTGTTGGCCATGTTACTTTTTTCCATTCTCCAGCCTAAGTTTTTACCATATTCTTCTCTATCATGCTCCATCCTATTTTCATAACATCATCTTTGTCTATTCTATGGCCTTTATATCTAGATTTCCTCATATTTTTCTAAACCTAGTATAAAATCCAAGGACCTACTTTATGTTTAATCACTTTGATTATATTTATTCTCCCATAACTTCATTATTTGTACTCTTTCTGCTTGTAAGCATTTACATTCAATTAGCAGATGCCTATTGTTTTCCATGCCTTCCTTACATAACTTGCAGATTAAATCATCCATATTTCTCCATTTGTGTATACATTCCCTTGTTGCTAACGATCATGTTCAAGCCTTAAACTGTAAACTACTTTCCTTGCTATTATTGTAAATTAACTCACACTCAATATTCTGTTTACTTATATATATTTAAACTCTTTCTTTATTCTTTATACTAGTTCTCCATTTCTCCAACTCCCTATTTTTTATTAATGCATCTATTTTTTTATCCCATTCTTTGCCACCATAACACTCAACAATCCTCCTAACATAATCATCCCATCTTTGTTGTTCAAGTATACTGACATAAAGTCTTTATTCAAATCTTCTGCATACCATACTAACTTTCTCATCCATCTTGTTGCCTGTCCTTTACTCATAACCCAATTAAATACTATTTTGGCTATTTTCTTTATATTCATAAATTACAATCTACAGAACATTTTCATTTTTCTTTTTGAATCTCTCATATAAAATATTGACAATCCCATTTCTCCTTGAGTTTCTTCTTTTTCTATTCACATATCTACATCTATTGCATGTCTTCCTAATTCTCTTCGCACTTTTTTTAAAGAAATCTAACACACCTTTACTAAAACATAATGCTTCATCACCCAAAGTTAATACTGTTACTGCCATTCCATTCCATACATTGCTTGCTATGTCATATTTATTTTATGAAAACACTGTTAATTGCTTTATTAGTCCCTTTTTTCTTTGCTTCATTTATCAATTTTTTTTTCCATTCATCTAAGCAATATCCTGATTTCTTAAGATAATTTCCAAAGAGTTATGAGCTATTTATCACATTTAATGTTATATCCCCCAACAAAAATTCTTTCTCTTCTCTTTCTCCAGCATTTATCATCATTACTGAAGATTTTTCTCCACTAAATTTGATTCCCATCTTCTTACCCACCCTTGTGCACATCTTCAGCATAACTTCCATATCTTCCTTACTTTCTATGCACAAGAAAATATCTTCAAATAAAAGATCTGATAATGTATACACTCCCTTGCCATCTATTCATGGTACCTCTACCCTTTATCTTTTAGTATTTCTATTGCTCTCTCCATTTCTCTCAAATATAACAAAAACAAAATAGGTGTCACAGGGCATTATTGTCTTAGTACCATCCCATTTTTAATTCTAACTGATTCTATATTTCCTAATAGATACATATAATAATTATTTTCATACAATCTCTTAATAAGAACCACTGAAGCTCCATTATTTCCAAATTTACTAAACATACCCATAATCTATTTCTATTTACTCTATCATATGCCTTCTCTATATTTATAAAGACCACATATAACTGTCTATCTGTATTTCTACTCATATCTATAAGTTGTGTGATTACAAATAAATTATCTGCTCTACCTATTTGTTCTAAAATCTCCTTGTGTTTCTCCTACTATATTATTGTCTTCCATACATTTTTCCATCCTTCCAGCCACCATACATGCCTAAACTCTATATAACACTGATGTTACCACTATCAGTCTATAATTGTTTATTTTTCTATGGTTTTTATCATTTCCTTTAAATAACAGCCTTACTCTTGTATTATTTCAAATATCTGGAAATTTGGTCTTCTGTGCCACCTTATTAAAACATGGTAATCGATTTCATTTTACCCTATTTCCCAAATTTATCACTATCTTTGCTGCCCTTCCACCTAAACCTCTTGCTTTTCCACTTATAATTTTTTTTCCTGCCTCATTTAATTCATTTTTTGTAAAACTTAATATTTCTATTACTATGTGCTTTTATGTTTGTTATCAATCTGTTCTTCACATCTAACACTTTTTCTATACTTATTACATACTTATTTAAGATTGTCTCTAATTTTTCTGTAGAGCTACAATCTTTTTCCTTATCATTTACTAATATTATTTCTCTCTCCCCTACATTTCTTCTTTTAATAAATATCCAAAATTTTTTACTCCCATCTCTTCCACTTTTATTAATATCCTTCAATAATTTACAATTTAATTTTATTCTCTATCTATAATTATCTTTTTTAGCCAACTTTTTTTAAATATTTTTCCCATTTAATATTAATATCTTTTTCACTTTCTTTGTTTTTAATAGCACATTTTCACTTTCAGCATACTTTTTTATAATTCTGAATATTGTCACCTAAAACCCTATTTGCCACTTTTTCTACCATACCAGTCCTTATACTCACCCCCAACAAACTCTTCCATAATTTTTTTTCTACTTTTGTTTTATATTCTTTTAATTTATTCTTATCATTCATTCTCCATCTCCATCTTTCACTATCCTTTTTACTTTTATTATTATTTTCCATCCCATTACTAATCATTTCTATTATAAAGAAATTATGATCACTATTATATTCTCTTCATTATCAAAAACTTTAATTTGCCATACTTCATTTATTTCCTCTTTCTTTACTAATACATAATGTATTGTATGAAATATATTATTTCTAGACCATGTGTATTGTCCCTCATAAATATTAATAAATTTCCAGTATTCAAATTCACTCTCTGGCAAAAAAATTTCAAAAGCTGTTTTTTTTGTAATCAACATCACCATTTTTTTTAATATGCCCATTATTACCTCCTATAATCATTATTTTCTTTCCTTCTTTTTTTTGTAACTCTGTTTATCCTTAACTAGACATTCATATATGCTACTGTTTCACTCAGTTATAGTTTAACTATCTCCAGTGGCTATATACACTATAATGACTATCCATTTCTTGTCTTCCTAACTTTATCTCAAACTACAAATGTTTTTGACACTTTACAGTATTTAAATATTTTTTATACAACTCCTATACCACCAACTTTTTTTTTATCATTCTTTTCTATTTATATCCTTCCATACCAAATCTTCCAGTGTATGTTCTTTTTATTCTTTAATTGGATGGGTTTTTGTTACTGGTATTATCTCAAGCTTTTTTTTTTTTAGCTGCTTTAATTAATTCCAACCACTTTTCTGGTCTATCACCTTGCATATTCAAATATTCAACTTTAACAATTTCTTTCTTTCTTACTACCCTTTTATAAATTCTTTTGACTCTTTTTTTCTCTATTACATTTGTAATTAGTTTGTCTATCATTAGTTTTACAGACCCATTCCCTCTCCACATCTGTATGCATATCTTAATCAGCTACCCTATACTTCTTACATCCATCCATTCTTAAGTTTCTTTTTGATAATGTCACTTGTTTCAGTAACATACTTTTGTGAAACAAATGAATAATCATAGACTTGTAATCTTTTTTTAAAATCAGTCATCAATTTAAAGTGTTGCATTTGTTATAGATTATTATAATTTAAATATATTCTAGATGATTTCATATCTCTGTTAGGAAAGTGGCATTATTTACAAAATGTTGCATTATTTACAAAATGTTGCAAGCAAGTAGGGATCTAAGTTTAAGAGTCATTATTATATATCCA